>JAGDYQ010000258.1:0-242331 GCA_021962125.1 Bulinus truncatus
CTCCCCCTGTCACAAACTGTCACACTTTCTTATACCCCCCCCCCTTGGAGCGTGACGTACTTTATAGACGGCCCCTTGTGTATGTGTGAAGATAGGTCTACTTCAGTTTGTGTATGTGTGAAGATAGGTCTACTTCAGTTTGTGTATGTGTGAAGATAGGTCTACTTCAGTTTGTGTGATGAGATATCTGAATGAGTCTGTAAATAAAATTAAAAATTACTTTACATGCACGGGATGCTTACATTTATCAGTGGAATAGATGAAAATATTGTCATCACGGAGGAAGGTGTTGATTTGTAATCGATGAAAAATGTCACCACTGGTCAGGACTTATTTGAGAGTCTTGTGAATTGTGTGGAGAAAAGTGGCCCGTCAATACTTGTCATGGTGTGTAATGGCGTGCAATTCTAAGGATGGGGCAAGAGCATTTGCTGAAAAAATGTACGGTGTGTATAATTACATTGGTCGAGAAAGAGTTAAAAGCAGAACACTCTGACATGGATAGTTTGGTATTTCATTGTATTCTGCAATCAAGTTATAATTATTAATCATTGAGTGTACACCATTTTATACAAACAAACAAAAACAACCTCCCCGTGAATTACTATTAGTTTGTGTTCTATTTTTTTGAGACATGCAATGCATAAGAAGTGTGATGTAAACCAGTAAACTCGATAATTTGTTTACGATGCGGCCATCCGCTCAGCAAGGCCATCTCAATGTGACCCCCGGCCCCAAAAATATTGTTGCCCACCCCTGCTGGCCCGTGGAGTTTGAAAGTTTGCTGACCGCTGGTTTAGAGGAACGGTCATTTAACCGGCGACGGTGTCGCGAGCCAATAAAAAAAAATAGTAACAAACAGTGTCAGCATATGTAAAGACAGACTACAATGTTCTTTGGAGATACAATGAAGCTAATAAATAAACAATACGTACACAAAATAACAGAAAACAAAAATAATGGCAAGAGAAAGTGCATATGGCGGTCGTTATGGGAAAACGGCAAAAAAAAATCAATGAAAGAAAAATGGTAAAAAGGAGGGGGCGGGGGAGTTGAGTCGATATGTACCTGACTGCCTGTCACGGTGGACGGCAACCTGGGACCACGTGATCTCGTTACCTATGACAATACAAGAAGGGAAAAAAAAAAAGGAAATCAAAACAAAGTACCAAGGGTTTACAGTTAAGTAGACCGGAGTAAACAGTGAGGAGATGCACCAGAATGGTGTTTCCTTGTTCTGCGACGTAAGGAAGAGAGTTAATAACGTACAGACTACAGACTTGCAGCTAAAGGTTTAAACCCAAGCACCCGCCAGGGGCCCCTTCACTATTAATTATCTGCTATACAGTGACTAAGCAGTTGGGGAAGGGACCGACCACTTTTCAGCGATAATTGATAAAAGGCCCGCTAGTTCTGAGATGCGTTCTAAATGGGTTTAGTTCACACACAAGGCAACCCGTGACACTGCTGGTACACATAATATAAGTGAATTGTTGACAAAAATGATTGATTCTTGAGTTGCAGTCGACAAGACAGATGTCACGACGTCACGTTTGTTGTGATACCCGCCGTACATCATGCGAGAGATATCGAGTGGTTGCCCCCTTCCCCCCCCCCTCTTACCAAGTGACGTTATGAAACATTATTGCTTTCTTCAAGACACAACTAGGACATGGCGTCAATGATAGACACATCAATTTTTTTTGTTTCAATGTTTACGGTACAGTAGGTAACTCCAATGTTGCATGGCGGAGCTCTATATCAGAGATGGGCAAACAATCGACCGCCCCGCGGTATGATCAAGACCGCTCTCCTACCCTCGTTCACACCGATGCCCCCCCCCCCTCCGTTTCTTTTTGATTACTCCATTTAAATTCTCCACTCATCTGCTTTTTGGTCCGGCCCATCAGTCAAATTTCAGAACCCCTGGTCTACCTCGACCTCAGAAAGTTTTCACCGCCCCTGGGGAATGCAGTTAGTGCAGTTAAGTTTTGTAATTATTTAGTTCAATATTTATCGTCACATGGTGTAAGGTGAAGTATAGGACAACCCCCCCCCCCATATGTACAATCTTGACCATGGGCTAAGGGAAGTGCCTGTCAATATGAGAGATCATGTCTGTCAACACAGTATATCAATAGGCATGTTCCTATGTTGTTTTACCTAAATAAAGGATTGACTTTCGACCAGTGTGCTGTTTGTTTTACCTTCTGCTATAAAATGTGTGTCTGGCGTGAGAATTAAAAGGTAAATTTAAGATACGGTCAGTCTTATTAATTGTGTCTGTTTTACCTGGTAAGATAAGCTTCCTGTTGATGTAATGCTAACAAAAGATTGACTTTTGACCACTGTAGTTCGACGGGCTAATGCAGCTTATTGGGGGTTCTTTGAAAAAAAAATTTTACTTAAAATACGTATTTTGATATATATTTACATCCAGGTATTATATATTGCATTTTATAATAAAAATGTGGACCAAAAGAACGGGTGGGTGTTCCCTGTTATATAATTAGATAGGGAATAGTCCACAATTGTGTTCTGTAATTAGACAGGGAAATGTCCACAATTGTGTTCTGTAATTAGAAAGGGAATATTCCACAATTGTGTTCTGTAATTAGACAGGGAAATGTCCACAATTGTGTTCTGTAATTAGACAGGGAAATGTCCACAATTGTGTTCTGTAATTAGACAGGGAAATGTCCACAATTGTGTTCTGTAATTAGAAAGGGAATATTCCACAATAGTGTTGTGTAATTAGACAGGGAATATTCCACAATGGTGTTGTGGGGTGGGTTTCCCCAGTTCTATAATTAGACAGGGAAATGTCCACAATTGTGTTCTACAATTAAATAGGGAATATTCCACAATTGTGTTCTGGGATGGGTGTCCCCCGTTATATAATTAGATGGGAAATAGTCCACAAATGTGTTCTGTAATAAGATAGGAAATAGTCCATAATTGTGTTATGTGATGTATGTCCCCCGTTATATAATTATATAGGGAATAGTCCACAATTGTGTTCTGTAATTAGACAGGGAATATTCCACAATTGTGTTCTATAATTAGACAGGGAATATTCCACAATGGTGTTGTGTAATTAGACATGGAATATTCCACAATTGTGTTCTGTAATTAGACAGGGAATATTCCACAATGGTGTTGTGTAATTAGACAGGGAATATTCCACAATTGTGTTCTGTAATTAGACAGGGAATATTCCACAATGGTGTTGTGGGGTGGGTTTCCCCAGTTCTATAATTAGACAGGGAAATGTCCACAATTGTGTTCTACAATTAGATAGGGAATATTCCACAATTGTGTTCTGGGATGGGTGTCCCCCGTTATATAATTAGATGGGGAATAGTCCACAATTGTGTTCTGTAATAAGATAGGGAATAGTCCATAATTGTGTTATGTGATGTATGTCCCCCGTTATATAATTATATAGGGAATAGTGCACAATTTTATTTTGTAATTAGATAGGGAATAGTCCACAATTGTGTTCTGTAATTAGACAGGGAATATTCCACAATTGTGTTCTATAATTAGACAGGGAATATTCCACAATGGTGTTGTGTAATTAGACAGGGAATATTCCACAATTGTGTTCTGTAATTAGATAGGGAATAGTCCACAACTGTGTTCTGTAATTAGACAGGCAAATGTCCACATTTGTGTTCTGTAATTAGACAGGGAATATTCCACAATGGTGTTGTGTAATTAGACAGGGTATATTCCACAACTGTGTTCTGTAATTAGACAGGGAATATTCCACAATTGTGTTCTGTAATTAGACAGGGAAATGTTCACAATTGTGTTCTGTAATTAGATAGGGAAATGTCCACAATTGTGTTCTGTAATTAGACAGGGAATATTCCACAATGGTGTTGTGTAATTAGACAGGGAATATTCCACAATTGTGTTCTGTAATTAGACAGGGAAATGTTCACAATTGTGTTCTGTAATTAGACAGGGAATATTCCACAATGGTGTTGTGTAATTAGACAGGGAATATTCCACAATTGTGTTCTGTAATTAGACAGGGAATATTCCACAATTATGTTCTGTAATTAGATAGGGAAATGTCCACAATTGTGTTCTGTAATTAGACAGGGAATATTCCACAATGGTGTTGTGTAATTAGACAGGGAATATTCCACAATGGTGTTGTGGGGTTGGTTTCCCCAGTTCTATAATTAGACAGGGAAATGTCCACAATTGTGTTCTACAATTAGATAGGGAATATTCCACAATTGTGTTCTGGGATGGGTGTTCCCCGTTATATAATTAGATGTGGAATAGTCCACAATTGTGTTCTGTAATAAGATAGGGAATAGTCCATAATTGTGTTATGTGATGTCCCCCGTTATATAATTAGATAGGGAATAGTACACACTTTTATTCTGTAATTAGATAGGGAAAAGTCCACAATTGTGTTCTGTAATTAGACAGGGAATATTCCACAATTGTGTTCTATAATTAGATAGGGAATAGTCCACAACTGTGTTCTGTGATGTGTGTCCCCCGTTATATAATTAGATAGGGAATAGTCCACAATTTTATTATGTAATTAGACAGGGAAATGTCCACAATTGTGCTCTGTGATTAAATAGGGAATAGTCGACAACTGTGTTCTGGGGTGGGTGTCCCGTTATATAATTAGATAGGGAATAGTCCACAATTGTGTTCTTTGCTATTCAAAAGGGAGTGATATGAAAATAAATTGTCCGTTATATACTTTATGACAGAAACGTAAATGCTTAAATAAATAGCTAGGCCAGTCTATTCCCCGACGAAGCCAAGCCAACGAATTGAAATAAATTAGAACCTCGCATCACAGATTGTAATAATACGAGACAACAGGTTATCGTGACAGATACAGTCAACTGAGTGTAGCCTATCAAGTCGTGACAGATACAGTCAACCGAGTGTACCCTATCAAGTCGTGATGGATAAAATCAACTGAGTGTAGCCTATCAAGTCGTGACAGATACAATTAACTGAGTGCAGCCAATAATCATCATATATAATATTATTCATTTCCAGTATGCGTTAAATCGAAAGCGGAAAACAAGAATTCAAAATGGCGTCATCCCCTGTGTCTCGATTAAATTTTTCTTTTTGATATTATCTACAGTTTACAATAGTTTCTGTGCTTTGAATTATGAAATGTAAAAGTCCCCAATATCAAAAATTCATAATTAGCATATAATATCATTCAAATCATTGTAGTTTTTATTACAACAGAGCATTTTAATATCGTCAGACGTAAACAATAGTAATAATCGAAAATCTCCGACCGCGTTTTCGTATCTAATTTCGTAAATAAAGTCAATATAATATTTTAAAAAAGAAATTCTGCAAATTTCTATACTAATGCAAATTTCTATACTAATTAAGTTCTCAGCTTTTATATTATTTATTTTTTTAAATAAATACGGCTTTGAATTATTTCTTAATTACAAAATAACAATATAGGCCTAAAAAACTAGGTCAAAAGGCAATGAAAACATAACCGAGCAATATTTTTATTATACTACATTAAAATAGCACTTTAATTTGGTAGGCGCGGTGGCAGGATGGTTATGCAGCTTGGACTCAGTTCACTTCTATGCAGACTCTCCGGGTTCGATTTCTCCCAATGACATTTATTTTTATTGTTTTTTGTTTCAGAATGTATCCTTTTAGTTGTTTTAATGAAAAGTAACTAATTAGATCTCTTTGACATTTTTTTTTAAAATTGAAATAATTTATCTTTTAGGATGTAAGAAAAAGAAACAACAACTAATTAGATTTTTAATTATTTCATAACTAAAAAAAATTAACACAGAGGCGTAACTAGGGTTTGGGGGGGGGGTCCAAAATCGAAAGTACCACCGGGCTCCTGCTTTAGGGGAGCCCCCAAAATTATTTTTTACATTAAATATTACGTACATAATCTCATGTCATGGTATCAAATGTCAAAATACCGGGCCCCCCAAATCCTAGGTTCGGCAATGGTTTTACAAGTCTATCCCCCAAAATCCTAGGTTCGGCAATGGCTTAACAAGTCTATCTTCCTGCAAAGGCTTTGCGGGGTACAGCTAGTATATAATAATACTCATTTCCAGTGTGCGTTAAATCGAAAGTAAAGAATTAATACAACAGTATTCCAGTTTAAAATACAACCATCAAAAAAATCGGATCTGCCCGAAACCAAAAAATAACCTAGCCTACCGATCAAACATAAGGGGATATAACTCTATGCAAAGGTTTTGCAGGGTACAGCTAGTATAATATAATGTAAACATAATACTGTATCAGCAGAGCTAGAACATTTCGGTATTGATATGAGCCACTTAGATATCATTTTAAATTGTTACATAAGTAGTTGTTTTTTTCCCCATGATTCAGCTCACCATGTCTGTGTGATGTTTGTATGTCAAAGGTAAAACGGCAGGAAAACTTTAACAAACAGACAAACAAACCGATAATAATGTTGACAGCCCAAAAACAAAATAATTCTTGCTGTATCATACTGTGTAATGGTGGGAAATGCAGTGTGGGTAATGTATTCAAAGGGCCTGCATTATGCCCAACTGCTGCGGATCAGACGACACCGACTTCCCCAAGCAAAAGGTACGTGTGTAAGGGTCAGCGCTCATTCAATCTACTAGTGACTTTTGAGGTTCTCACACCTAAATCTCCTCAATCAGACCCGTACGTCCTGAAGAAAGTGAATACCTTTCTTAAAGACATGCAAATGACATTGAACTAAAAATTAAAGACGAAGCTAAATGTAAATACTGTAGCAATGTTTTGTTTTCCTACTTTTTTTTTTCTTTCGGAAATGGAAGTAGATGTATAAATATATGTGTGTGTGTGTGTACTTGATCTGTCGGAAATGGAAGTATATGTATAAATATATATGTGTGTGTGTACTTGATCTGTTGGAAATGGAAGTATATGTATAAATATATGTGTGTGTCTGTATTTGATCTGTCGGAAATGTAAGTATATGTATAATATATATGTGTGTGTGTCGGAAATGTAAGTATACGTATAAATATATATGTGTGTGTGTACTTGATCTGTCGGAAATGGAAGTATATGTATAAATATATATGTGTGTGTGTCGGAAATGGAAGTATATGTATAAATATATGTGTGTGTGTGTGTTTACTTGATCTGTCGGAAATGGAAGTATATGTATAAATATATATGTGTGTATTTACTTGATCTATCGGAAATGGAAGTATATGTATAAATATATATGTGTTTGTACGTGATCTGTCAGAAATGGAAGTATATGTATAAATATATGTGTGTGTGTGTACTTGATCTGTAATCAATCTGCCAAGTAAGGGCCGGTTTAAGTATTCAAGTCCCCTGTAATAATAATGAAGGCTACTTATTTCTTTGTCAAGTAGCCCACTAACAGGACGGCTTCATTAGGGCCCTGTTTCATTATCATCGTAGCAAAAAGTGGTATAGCCATGACGGCATCACAGGGTGGTGCAGAATTTTTATGGGTCCCTTAACAGGTGGTAAAGATATAATTTTATGGGCCCCCTAACAGGTGGTACAACACTAATTTTATGGGCCCCCTAATAGGTGGTACAGAACTAATGCCATGCCCACCACGGGTGGTGCAGAACGAATTTTATGGGCCCCCCTAACAGGTGGGACAGCGCTAATTTCATGGGCCCCTAACAGGTGTTCGCAACACTGTTTTTTAAACCACGATGAGTGAATTGCAAGGGACCCTTTTCCTGTGTTGTGGACATAATCCTTTCAAAATCTGCAGACATCATCATCATCCACGTTTAAATAATTAGTGTGGGTATCCATCTAGACCGGGGGCTGGCAAACTTTTTGAATGGCGTGCCACAACGGGCTATTACTGTGCACAGAACAAGAGCAAGAGCAGATAGATGGAGTCACCTTCATTGTAAGTGTGGAGCGCAGCGCGGGGCCGGGAAAAAAAACTAATTGGTCATACTTGGCCCACCCTTGATTAGACATATTGCTTAGTCATCTTTCTTTTTTTTTTTGTTGCAATTTATCAATAGATGTAAAGACATGTCTAGCATATTGTGTGCAAGTCAGAAACGCAATGAAAGACAGCCTACTTAGTCCGAAATATTTAATTACTAGCTGTACCCTGGAAAACCTTTGCATAGAGTTATATTCCCTTAGTTTTGATCAGTAGCTAATTTATTTTTTCATGATTTTATTACAATTTAAAGATGCAATATTTTGTAGAAATTCAGAAAAACAAACAAAAAAACATTTAAATGGAATTATTTAACATTTTGGCCTTTGTGTTTCATGTTTGAAAACAGCAGAAACTTTTCAAAACTGTATCATTAAAAAAGAAAAAAAAAACATTTATCGAATCGAGACGCGTCCAAGACGCCATTTTGAATTCTTGTTTTCCCGCTTTCGATATAACGCAGACGCGAGGCCGCTATTATTTATATAGATTGAGAGTCTCGTGAATTACAAAGTCAAGAGCTGCATGGCACCCACGCCTAAAGAAAAGAATCCTCAGACCATGCACATATTTTCTAGAAAGTATGACCACAGTGTGGACGCCAACGTGAGTTTCTCTTGTAAATTATGACATGAAAAACGTCTACATCATTATGTCCTCTAACTCCATTCGTTGCTAAATTGAACTTAGTATACCATAAATTATTGCAATTAAACTACAAAGAATGTTATTCATTGCTGAAGTGTTAAATTAATACAAAGAAAACTAAAATAGTCCATGGTGACCCGATCTCTATAAATAATTGTATGATCTATTGAGTTATTTCTTTGTTAAATAAAAGTGCATTTTGATAAAATGTTAAAAACCTCTCTCTTTTTTTTATTAACAAGAATTTTTTTTATTATAAACTTGTAAATTCTGTTTAAGATTTTCTTTTTGTTTATTAAATGTAGGACTGCAAAGCCTTTAATAGTGGTAACAGAAAAAGTAGTTGAGACTTTCAATGATGCAGCTTGAGTACAATCTATTTGTTGCCTTTGACTGTCAAGTTTCTTTTGTCTTTTTAGGAAAGGCAATATTCGTTTACATAAGTGGACAATATCAAAGATAACATACAATAGTTACCACACCAAGATATTGTGGTATAGAGTTCCCACACCAAGATATTGTAGTATAGTTACCACACCAAAATATTGTAGTATGAGTTACCACACCAAAATATTGTTGTATACAGTTACCACACCAAGATATTGTTGTATACAGTTACCACACTAAGATATTGTAGCATAGAGTTACCACACCAAGATATTGTAGCATAGAGTTACCACACCAAGATATTGTAGTATAGAGTTACACCACCATGACTGTAGTATAGTGTTACCACACCAAGATTTTGTAGTATAGAGTTACCACACCATGACTGTAGTATAGAGTTACCACACCAAGATATTGTAGTATAAAAGCAGAATGCCCTTACCTTGGATGCCTCTCTCCATTTCAGTAGGAAGGGGCTGGCGCGGTCCTTTGTGTTCATGGCCGGCTGAACATTCAACTGGGTGACAGGCATGGCCTGGCCAGAGGCCCAAACAGTCCAAGGCCAATGGTCAAATGTTGATGGCGGTTGTAGTAAACGTCACTGAACCTACATCGATGGAGGGGGGGGGTGTTGTGCTGTTTTATGATTTCTGTCCCTTTACTTCACGACGTGTCCCAACATCTCTCAATTTCCGTCCAGACAATTTAGTTACATCAATAGGGACTCCACAACACAGACTTATAATATGGGTCGTGTATTCCCTTTTTTTTAAAAAAAAAAAGTTTGTATACAAACAACGTGCAGAAAGCGTCAGTTGTAGCATCGAGTAGCGGTTCCCCCTTTCTTAAGCTGACCTGTCAACGTGTATGTCACAACGTTGTCACCAAACTTTATGGCACGCACCACGAGATGTGTGACATTAGCCTAACATTAGCTCGCCGGAAGTGCAAACTGGCTGCTATTTCTTTGTCTTTCACTCCGCCATCACTGTGACGCCATCAGCTGTTTAAAGAAATAAATAAGTAAACTAACAAACAAACAAACAAAAGTTAAAGGGAAGGGGGGAGGGATTCGATCACCTTTACCTGGCTTCGTTACAATCAATACTGGCGTCAAAGCGTTTTCTTCTTTTCTTTTAAACCAAAAGAAAAAAAAGTCAACACGTAATAATAGACCACCTGTCCGGCTGAACAATAGCAGCATTGTATACTACAGTATGGCGTTCACATACATCTCGTGGTTATTTCTGTACCAGATATAGTGATACTCCACAATCCTAAGCAGTGGACAGAAGTTACCTGCCCTAAAACGCACACATACAAAGAGACAGGAGCGTGTGCGCGTGCTTCCAATAATAATTTGACTTTGCACATGTTTACCTGTATTTACACATTGTCTCCGTACAAAAAAAAAACCAGCGTCAATGGCAAGATCATGTGATGTCTCTGGAAAAATGAGTCGATACAGTGGCGTAACTAGGGAGGGGACAGTCTGCCCCGGCGCGGCACTCACTTTGCCACCAGTAAAGAGCGGCATTTTTACCACATGGCAAGAGGAAGGAGGTGTCATATACAGGACAGAGTCCGGTCCTGGGAAACTCTGGACATATAAAGCAGTGCTTCAGACATATACAGTTAGCTACCAGAACAGGACAGACACCCGGCCCTTGCACACAGCAGACTGGGCAGTAGATGTCTCTTCAGACATATACAGGACAGACACCCGGCCCTGTTCACAGCAGACTGGGCAGTAGATGTCTCTTCAGATATATACAGGACAGACACCCGGCCCTTGCACATGGCAGACTGGGCCGTAGATGTCTCTTTAGACATATACAGGACAGACACCCGGCCCTTGCATATGGCAGACTGGGCAGTAGATGTCTCTTCAGACATATACAGGACAGACACCCGGCCCTTGCACACAGCAGACTGGGCAGTAGATGTCTCTTCAGACATATACAGGACAGACACCCGGCCCTTGTTCACAGCAGACTGGGCAGTAGATGTCTCTTCAGACATATACAGGACAGACACCCGGCCCTTGTTCACAGCAGACTGGGCAGTAGATGTCTCTTCAGACATATACAGGACAGACACCCGGCCCTTGTTCACAGCAGACTGGGCAGTAGATGTCTCTTCAGACATATACAGGACAGACACCCGGCCCTTGTTCACAGCAGACTGGGCAGTAGATGTCTCTTCAGACATATACAGGACAGACACCCGGCCCTTGTTCACAGCAGACTGGGCAGTAGATGTCTCTTCAGACATATACAGGACAGACACCCGGCCCTTGCACATGGCAGACTGGGCAGTAGATGTCTCTTCAGACATATACAGGACAGACACATGGCAGACTGGGCGTAGATGTCCTTCCATAGGACAGACACCCGGCCCTTGCACACGGCAGACTGGGCAGTAGATGTCTCTTCAGACATATACAGGACAGACACCCGGCCCTTGTTCACAGCAGACTGGGCAGTAGATGTCTCTTCAGACATATACAGGACAGACACCCGGCCCTTGTTCACAGCAGACTGGGCAGTAGATGTCTCTTCAGACATATACAGGACAGACACCCGGCCCTTGTACATGGCAGACTGGGCAGTAGATGTCTCTTCAGACATATACAGGACAGACACCCGGCCCTTGTTCACAGCAGACTGGGCAGTAGATGTCTCTTCAGACATATACAGGACAGACACCCGGCCCTTGTTCACAGCAGACTGGGCAGTAGATGTCTCTTCAGACATATACAGGACAGACACCCGGCCCTTGCACACGGCAGACTGGGCAGTAGATGTCTCTTCAGACATATACAGGACAGACACCCGGCCCTTGTTCACAGCAGACTGGGCAGTAGATGTCTCTTCAGACATATACAGGACAGACACCCGGCCCTTGCACATGGCAGACTGGGCAGTAGATGTCTCTTCAGACATATACAGGACAGACACCCGGCCCTTGGTCACAGCAGACTGGGCAGTAGATGTCTCTTCAGACATATACAGGACAGACACCCGGCCCTTGTTCACAGCAGACTGGGCAGTAGATGTCTCTTCAGACATATACAGGACAGACACCCGGCCCTTGCACATGGCAGACTGGGCAGTAGATGTCTCTTCAGACATATACAGGACAGACACCCGGCCCTTGCACATGGCAGACTGGGCAGTAGATGTCTCTTCAGACATATACAGGACAGACACCCGGCCCTTGTTCACATGGCAGACTGGGCAGTAGATGTCTCTTCAGACATATACAGGACAGACACCCGGCCCTTGCACATGGCAGACTGGGCAGTAGATGTCTCTTCAGACATATACAGGACAGACACCCGGCCCTTGCACACGGCAGACTGGGCAGTAGATGTCTCTTCAGACATATACAGGACAGACATCCGGCCCTTGTTCACATGGCAGACTGGGCAGTAGATGTCTCTTCAGACATATACAGGACAGACACCCGGCCCTTGTTCACAGCAGACTGGGCAGTAGATGTCTCTTCAGACATATACAGGACAGACACCCGGCCCTTGTTCACAGCAGACTGGGCAGTAGATGTCTCTTCAGACATATACAGGACAGACACCCGGCCCTTGCACATGGCAGACTGGGCAGTAGATGTCTCTTCAGACATATACAGGACAGACACCCGGCCCTTGTTCACAGCAGACTGGGCAGTAGATGTCTCTTCAGACATATACAGGACAGACACCCAGCCCTTGTTCACAGCAGACTGGGCAGTAGATGTCTCTTCAGACATATACAGGACAGACACCCGGCCCTTGTTCACAGCAGACTGGGCAGTAGATGTCTCTTCAGACATATACAGGACAGACACCCGGCCCTTGTTCACAGCAGACTGGGCAGTAGATGTCTCTTCAGACATATACAGGACAGACACCCGGCCCTTGCACATGGCAGACTGGGCAGTAGATGTCTCTTCAGACATATACAGGACAGACACCCGGCCCTTGCACATGGCAGACTGGGCAGTAGATGTCTCTTCAGACATATACAGGACAGACATCCGGCCCTTGTTTGGCAGACTGGGCAGTAGATGTCTCTTCAGACATATACAGGACAGACACCCGGCCCTTGTTCACAGCAGACTGGGCAGTAGATGTCTCTTCAGACATATACAGGACAGACACCCGGCCCTTGCACATGGCAGACTGGGCAGTAGATGTCTCTTCAGACATATACAGGACAGACACCCGGCCCTTGCACATGGCAGACTGGGCAGTAGATGTCTCTTCAGACATATACAGGACAGACACCCGGCCCATTGGCAGACTGGGCAGTAGATGTCTCTTCAGACATATACAGGACAGACACCCGGCCCTTGTTCACAGCAGACTGGGCAGTAGATGTCTCTTCAGACATATACAGGACAGACACCCGGCCCTTGCACATGGCAGACTGGGCAGTAGATGTCTCTTCAGACATATACAGGACAGACACCCGGCCCTTGTTCACGGCAGACTGGGCAGTAGATGTCTCTTCAGACATATACAGGACAGACACCCGGCCCTTGTTCACAGCAGACTGGGCAGTAGATGTCTCTTCAGACATATACAGGACAGACACCCGGCCCTTGTTCACAGCAGACTGGGCAGTAGATGTCTCTTCAGACATATACAGGACAGACACCCGGCCCTTGCACATGGCAGACTGGGCAGTAGATGTCTCTTCAGACATATACAGGACAGACACCCGGCCCTTGCACACGGCAGACTGGGCAGTAGATGTCTCTTCAGACATATACAGGACAGACACCCGGCCCTTGTTCACGGCAGACTGGGCAGTAGATGTCTCTTCAGACATATACAGGACAGACACCCGGCCCTTGTTCACAGCAGACTGGGCAGTAGATGTCTCTTCAGACATATACAGGACAGACACCCGGCCCTTGCACACGGCAGACTGGGCAGTAGATGTCTCTTCAGACATATACAGGACAGACACCCGGCCCTTGCACATGGCAGACTGGGCAGTAGATGTCTCTTCAGACATATACAGGACAGACACCCGGCCCTTGCACACGGCAGACTGGGCAGTAGATGTCTCTTCAGACATATACAGGACAGACACCCGGCCCTTGCACACGGCAGACTGGGCAGTAGATGTCTCTTCAGACATATACAGGACAGACACCCGGCCCTTGTTCACAGCAGACTGGGCAGTAGATGTCTCTTCAGACATATACAGGACAGACACCCGGCCCTTGCACACGGCAGACTGGGCAGTAGATGTCTCTTCAGACATATACAGGACAGACACCCGGCCCTTGCACGTGGCAGACTGGGCAGTAGATGTCTCTTCAGACATATACAGGACAGACACCCGGCCCTTGCACATGGCAGACTGGGCAGTAGATGTCTCTTCAGACATATACAGGACAGACACCCGGCCCTTGCACACGGCAGACTGGGCAGTAGATGTCTCTTCAGACATATACAGGACAGACACCCGGCCCTTGCACATGGCAGACTGGGCAGTAGATGTCTCTTCAGACATATACAGGACAGACACCCGGCCCTTGCACATGGCAGACTGGGCAGTAGATGTCTCTTCAGACATATACAGGACAGACACCCGGCCCTTGTTCACAGCAGACTGGGCAGTAGATGTCTCTTCAGACATATACAGGACAGACACCCGGCCCTTGTTCACAGCAGACTGGGCAGTAGATGTCTCTTCAGACATATACAGGACAGACACCCGGCCCTTGCACATGGCAGACTGGGCAGTAGATGTCTCTTCAGACATATACAGGACAGACACCCGGCCCTTGTTCACAGCAGACTGGGCAGTAGATGTCTCTTCAGACATATACAGGACAGACACCCGGCCCTTGTTCACAGCAGACTGGGCAGTAGATGTCTCTTCAGACATATACAGGACAGACACCCGGCCCTTGTTCACAGCAGACTGGGCAGTAGATGTCTCTTCAGACATATACAGGACAGAGACCCGGCCCTTGTTCACAGCAGACTGGGCAGAAGATGTCTCTTCAGACATATACAGGACAGACACCCGGCCCTTGTTCACAGCAGACTGGGCAGTAGATGTCTCTTCAGACATATACAGGACAGACATCCGGCCCTTGTTCACGGCAGACTGGGCAGTAGATGTCTCTTCAGACATATACAGGACAGACACCCGGCCCTTGTTCACGGCAGACTGGGCAGTAGATGTCTCTTCAGACATATACAGGACAGACACCCGGCCCTTGTTCACAGCAGACTGGGCAGTAGATGTCTCTTCAGACATATACAGGACAGACACCCGGCCCTTGCACATGGCAGACTGGGCAGTAGATGTCTCTTCAGACATATACAGGACAGACACCCGGCCCTTGTACATGGCAGACTGGACAGTAGATGTCTCTTTAGACATATACAGGACAGACACCCGGCCCTTGCATGTGGCAGACTGGGCAGTAGATGTCTCTTTAGACATATACAGGACAGACACCCGGCCCTTGTTCACAGCAGACTGGGCAGTAGATGTCTCTTCAGACATATACAGGACAGACACCCGGCCCTTGCACATGGCAGACTGGGCAGTAGATGTCTCTTCAGACATATACAGGACAGACACCCGGCCCTTGCACACAGCAGACTGGGCAGTAGATGTCTCTTCAGACATATACAGGACAGACACCCGGCCCTTGTTCACAGCAGACTGGGCAGTGGATGTCTCTTCAGACATATACAGGACAGACACCCGGCCCTTGTTCACAGCAGACTGGGCAGTAGATGTCTCTTCAGACATATACAGGACAGAGACCCGCCCTTGTTCACAGCAGACTGGGCAGAAGATGTCTCTTCAGACATATACAGGACAGACACCCGGCCCTTGTTCACAGCAGACTGGGCAGTAGATGTCTCTTCAGACATATACAGGACAGACATCCGGCCCTTGTTCACAGCAGACTGGGCAGTAGATGTCTCTTCAGACATATACAGGACAGACACCCGGCCCTTGCACACGGCAGAGTGGGCAGTAGATGTCTCTTCAGACATATACAGGACAGACACCCGGCCCTTGCACACAGCAGACTGGGCAGTAGATGTCTCTTCAGACATATACAGGACAGACACCCGGCCCTTGCACATGGCAGACTGGGCAGTAGATGTCTCTTCAGACATATACAGGACAGACACCCGGCCCTTGCACACAGAAGACTGGGCAGTAGATGTCTCTTCAGACATATACAGGACAGACACCCGGCCCTTGTTCACAGAAGACTGGGCAGTAGATGTCTCTTCAGACATATACAGGACAGACAACCGGCCCTTGCACATGGCAGACTGGGCAGTAGATGTCTCTTTAGACATATACAGGACAGACACCCGGCCCTTGTTCACAGAAGACTGGGCAGTAGATGTCTCTTCAGACATATACAGGACAGACACCCGGCCCTTGCACATGGCAGACTGGGAAGTAGATGTCTCTTCAGACATATACAGGACAGACACCCGGCCCTTGCACACGGCAGACTGGGCAGTAGATGTCTCTTCAGTTATATACAGGACAGACATCCGGCCCTTGCACATGGCAGACTGGGCAGTAGATGTCTCTTCAGACATATACAGGACAGACACCCGGCCCTTGTTCACAGCAGACTGGGCAGTAGATGTCTCTTCAGACATATACAGGACAGACACCCGGCCCTTGTTCACAGCAGACTGGGCAGTAGATGTCTCTTCAGACATATACAGGACAGACACCCGGCCCTTGCACATGGCAGACTGGGCAGTAGATGTCTCTTCAGACATATACAGGACAGAGACCCGGCCCTTGTTCACAGCAGACTGGGCAGAAGATGTCTCTTCAGACATATACAGGACAGACACCCGGCCCTTGCACACGGCAGACTGGGCAGTAGATGTCTCTTCAGACATATACAGGACAGACATCCGGCCCTTGCACACGGCAGACTGGGCAGTAGATGTCTCTTCAGACATATACAGGACAGACACCCGGCCCTTGTTCACAGCAGACTGGGCAGTAGATGTCTCTTCAGACATATACAGGACAGACACCCGGCCCTTGTGCACAGCAGACTGTGCAGTAGATATCTCTTCAGACATATACAGGACAGACACCTGGCCCTTGCATGTGGCAGACTGGGCAGTAGATGTCTCTTCAGACATATACAGGACAGACACCCGGCCCTTGCACACAGCAGACTGGGCAGTAGATGTCTCTTCAGACATATACAGGACAGACACCCGGCCCTTGCACACAGCAGACTGGGCAGTAGATGTCTCTTCAGACATATACAGGACAGACACCCGGCCCTTGTTCACAGCAGACTGGGCAGTAGATGTCTCTTCAGACATATACAGGACAGACACCCGGCCCTTGCACATGGCAGACTGGGCAGTAGATGTCTCTTCAGACATATACAGGACAGACACCCGGCCCTTGCACATGGCAGACTGGGCAGTAGATGTCTCTTCAGACATATACAGGACAGACACCCGGCCCTTGCATATGGCAGACTGGGCAGTAGATGTCTCTTCAGACATATACAGGACAGACACCCGGCCCTTGCACATGGCAGACTGGGCAGTAGATGTCTCTTCAGACATATACAGGACAGACACCCGGCCCTTGCACATGGCAGACTGGGCAGTAGATGTCTCTTCAGACATATACAGGACAGACGCCCGGCCCTTGCACACGGCAGACTGGGCAGTAGATGTCTCTTCAGACATATACAGGACAGACATCCGGCCCTTGCACACGGCAGACTGGGCAGTAGATGTCTCTTCAGACATATACAGGACAGACACCCGGCCCTTGCACACGGCAGACTGGGCAGTAGATGTCTCTTCAGACATATACAGGACAGACACCCGGCCCTTGCACACGGCAGACTGGGCAGTAGATGTCTCTTCAGACATATACAGGACAGACACCCGGCCCTTGCACATGGCAGACTGGGCAGTAGATGTCTCTTCAGACATATACAGGACAGACGCCCGGCCCTTGCACACGGCAGACTGGGCAGTAGATGTCTCTTCAGACATATACAGGACAGACACCCGGCCCTTGCACACGGCAGACTGGGCAGTAGATGTCTCTTCAGACATATACAGGACAGACACCCGGCCCTTGCACACGGCAGACTGGGCAGTAGATGTCTCTTCAGACATATACAGGACAGACACCCGGCCCTTGTTCACAGCAGACTGGGCAGTAGATGTCTCTTCAGACATATACAGGACAGACACCCGGCCCTTGTTCACAGCAGACTGGGCAGTAAATGTCTCTTCAGACATACACAGGACAGACATCCGGCCCTTGTTCACAGCAGACTGGGCAGTAGATGTCTCTTCAGTTATATACAGGACAGACATCCGGCCCTTGCACATGGCAGACTGGGCAGTAGATGTCTCTTCAGACATATACAGGACAGAGACCCGGCCCTTGTTCACAGCAGACTGGGCAGTAGATGTCTCTTCAGACATATACAGGACAGACACCCGTCTTTGTTCACAGCAGACTGGGCAGTAGATGTCCAGAGAGTTTTAAAAATGATCAACGAGAGTCTAAAGGTTTGACCCCGTCACATTATAAAAAACAAAAGCGAATAGTTCCTTCTGATCAGATATTAAATATTTTTTTTAAAGCGAAAACTAACCATTTGTTGTGGCTTATTTATAGCTCAAAAACAATGTGTGTGGTCACGAAATTGTTACTTTCCGCAAAAGACGAAAATTCGATCGTTACACAAAAATATTCGTTCTAAATTAAGGCAGACAACTGTTGAAACAAACGCAACTGCATAAAATCAGGGGATATTACTCAGCTCGTACTGAGCACCTCTGCATTTCCTCTAAAATCTAATATAACATTATACCAGAGCACATTGTGCAGTACATATTTAAAAAACGAGAATGTAAATATAATTTCTAACAAATATTAAAAATAAAATAAAATAGAATGAAAAAAAAAACGAAAATGGTTCTAGATAAGATATCGTATTTCAAATATGTCAAGAAGATCTTTATAATGCCAAAAGATTCCACACAACAGCAACAATTTAATTATAAATAAGGCTAACGTTTTTAATAAATTAAAGGTTGAACTATTATTTTCATGACGATCAAACGAGATTATGCCGCTGGCATCCGTATCGAGTTAACTCATTCGCTGTATATCGAGTTAACTCATTCGCGGGGTATCGAGTAAACACTTTCGCAGGGTATCGACTAGGGAGCGATCGATATGCCTTTTTACCGATTGTCCGATACCGATATTTTCCCCCAGCATTTTTGCCGATACCGACATTTTGCTATTAATGAAAGGGTGTCTTGCAGATGAAGAAGATTCGAAGAACAAAAGATTTGAAAAAACAGACCGGAAGACCGAAGTCAGAAACACAAACCATGCCTGCATAATCTCAGAAATCTGCATGTTTATTGTTTAAAATAAAACTTATAAGAAACAATTTGTTGTTTTTACTTTTTACTTGTACACAAACAGAAAAGTAAGATAAAGTTGTAAATAATTAATGTCGAACTGAAAAAGTAAAAATGTGTTGATTTTTAATTGCAACTTCACTAAATTGTGAAAGTTGTGATGAAACTAAAATAATTTACTTCGTTAATCTTTGTAATTTTTACTGAATTTACTTGTAGCAGAATTTTTTTTAAAAAGTTTGAAAAATTAAAAACACTTAATTATATCAGTAAATCACTTCACTCAGGTGAACAGTTAACTGGAAGTATGTAAGTACAATTTAACTCTGTAAACCAAAACCAGTTTAGAGTTACTAGATTTGTGAAAAAAAAAAAAACAATTTATCGGCAGCCAAAAAACGGCCGGTCCGATAGTTAACCCATAGTGCGAATGTCGGTCCGACTATCGGTCGCTCCCTACAAATATCGGCCGATCCGATATTAACCGATAGTGCCAATATCGGTCCGATACCGATCCGATTATCGGTCGCTCTCTAGTATCGACTATCGAGATAACTCTTTCGCAAGTCAACAACATGAAGAATGATAGTGAAATGTGTCACTTCAAATGCTGTACGCATAGAAATATTGTCTACGGAATGCACAATAAATACAGCATACTATGCGTGTATGCTGGGAGTTCGTCTATTCATAATAATAGAGAGTTACGTTATTTACATGTGTAGTTATGTGTGTGTGTTTTTGGCATATGTGGGAAAACTATGATTCGCTTCGACTAGCATGGGCTCCCAACATTTTTATAACCTAAAGAAAAATGGAAGCAAAAACAAAACAAAAAATGACTTGGGTTGGGGAAACATGACCACTGTATTGTTCAAACTAGATTAGGGGTGGGCAAACTTTTCGAACAGAGGGGTACACCGGGTGCTTACATTTGACAGACCAGCCGGATAAATGGGTAGAGTGTGTATACGTCCCTGATTTGAACATGCATAAAGGAGGGCGGGTCGGGCCTGGCCCACGGGCTGTAGTTTGCCTTTATCTGAACTAAATACAGCTAACGATACTCACCTATACCCGCTGGTTGGAAAAAATTAACCATCTTCTTTTTTCCCCATCTAAATATGGCTAATAATACAAACTTATCTCCGCTACAACCGGTAATTAATTCGCAATCTGCGCGTTTTACATTCTCACCCGTCCAGTTCAAATGAATGTTGTCGAACATCAGCCAGCGCTGACATTTCGTTCGAACAGCATAACGTGGCCCGCAGGGGATTAAGTTTGAGCACCACTGTCTTTGAGTCACGATGCTAATTCAAACATACACTGAAATGTTCTGTTTTTAGCAACTGCTGTGACAAAAATAGTTCACAAACAATCGATATATCGAAAGGTCAAATTTCATTGCTTTCAGGCAAGTGGATGAATATACGATGTATTTTTGACAATTTCAAAAACAGGATCAACAACAGGATCAATTAAACGATAAACAGAGCCAATGTAACAAAATCGATACGGGATCAGTATAACTATATCAACTATAGGGTCAATGTAACAATATCAACCATGAGATCAGTGTAACTATATCAACTATAGGGTCAATGTAACAATATCAATACGGGATCAGTGTAACTATATCAACACGGGATCAGTGTAACTATATCAACTATAGGGTCAATATAACTATATCCAACAAAGAATGGTTGTTAGATGAAACATGGAAACTGATCCAAGACAGGAAAGATACCAAACAGCAACTAGATAACTGCAAAGACAAGCAAAAAATAATGTATTGTTAGGCAACAATACAACTAGTGAAGAAAGACAAGAGACCTTCCATGAAACTATAAACCAAGACAAACTAATGTAAACAGCAAAGGGTAGTCTGTCACAAAAAAAACCCGACCAAAGAAATAGAGGTATGGAGTAAACCTGTAATAAAAGCAGACATACCAGCAGCCACAAGTGAAATTGATGTTAATACAAACCCTCTGAATAAACTGAAAAAGTACAAAGCACTAAAGAAGCACAAAAAGAAAGGAAGGCAGCTGGACCTGACAGTATCCCTCAAGAAGCCTTCAAAACAGATATGGTAACAACAAATGAAACGTTGATACCTTGCTACTGTTCATACATAAAGTATGGAGCGATTGAGAAATACCAGAAGACTGGAAAAAAGGTTGTCTTATAAAAATTCTCCAAAAAGGAGATCTGGGATTCTGCAAGAACTGAAGAGGTATAATAATGCTATCTGAACCATGCAAAATATTAAATCACGTCATAATAGAGAGGCTGAAGGATGCCAATGATAATCAGCTCAAACCACAACAAGATGGGTTTCGATAGGACAGACCATTAATTTTTTAAAACTGTAATTTCAATCAATATTTTTAATTCAGTAGCAGCATTAACAGAATTGATGACTACATATTATGAACAATGAAATAAAACCACTTATTTTAGTATATTTTTTATGAGAAAATTAAATTGAAAGACTAGATATTTAGAGTAAGAATAGTTCTCATTCATGTTTTCCTAATAAAATAATATAATATTTTATATTTTCATTTCAGTGGGAATTCAGAGGTGAAATAGACCAAAATAAAAATGTATAAAATAAAATATAAATTAATTCAAATCTGGTTCATTTAATTTCTCAAAAATGAATTTAACATCCACAAAGCAAATAAATTTAGAACAATATTAGGATTGGGTTAGGGTTAAGGTAAAAGCTTCACTAAAAACTGGGGATATGATGAGGGGACTTTCAGTAAAACGAATGAGTGGAGCTTTTTCTAACTCCCATAAAATCCCCCTTTTTCCATTAAGTGGGGTATTATTGGGTTATTAAATTGGTTAACTGAGCCATCTTTATTAAAGCTAGTTGAATAAGTCATTTTAATTTAAGCTGGTTGATTAAGCAATTTTAATTTTACAGTAATAGAATTGACCCCAAGACCATCTCTACACATTCTAAGACGGTGGTCAGCAACCGGTCATCCATGGACCATTAGTATTCAGCAAGAAAATTTCACTGATCCAGAGAAGAAATATACATTATTTGTTTTCCCAAGTTAAATGTACTTATTTATCAACAATAAAAACTAATAAATTGTGCATATTTGAATGTATGCCGAAATGTAAAAATCAATCACCTGCTTCAGCAAAAACATAAAAATATGAACTAAAGTCCTGGTTTATGATTTTTTTAAGATACCACATCACTCACACATACAAAAGTGGTAATGAGAATATATAAGTTAATGGTTTGTGGGAATAAACTTGTGAATTTAGTTATCTGCTGAAGGAAACATTAATTTTGTGGTTCTTAAGGTCCAAAGCAAAACAGCTGACCATTGATGTGATGACTAAACTATAAGTAAGAGACACCAACTAAGTGCTCAAAATTTTGTCAACAATGCCACATGTGATATTATATAATCAATTAATGTCAGACTTATAATAATTAAACACTGTCACTGTGAGTGTAAGTAATCAGGCTAATCATGATGTCATATTCAGATAGTCTCTGTAGTGTAGACATAGTTTAGACTTCTCATAATACTATAGAAGTATAGACTATAGTAACTAGCTTAGTAGCTACTATTAAAAAATGAATCTATATTAATAATTATTACTGATTCATTGGTATGTTCGCAGTATCTTTAAAATGTAACTATTAAATTAATTTTAGAAACGCACTTGTTACGGGACCAAACATGACCATTATATTAGGGTATAAGGAACATGACATATATAAATTTTTTTTTTCAGGATTAGGGTTAGGGATAGGGGTAGGGATAGGGTTAGGTTTAGGGATAGGGTGTGGAGCAATATTATCTACGGCTGGTACCCGGGTAAAAAAAATACGGAGACCACACGTTTGGTCCCGTAACAAGTGCCTTTTAGAAATTAATGAATAGCAGAGCACATTTACAACAGCCAAACCAGATCTCCAAGCCTAAAAGTGTAACTTAATAACGACTTTTCACAAGATGACACAAATTCAAAAATAAAAGACAAAAATTGAAAGTTATTTAAGTAAGCATACATTCCACTGAATTCCATGCTTAGCCTAAGCCTTATATTATTGAGACTGAATACAATTTAAATGATATTAATATCCTATAATAAACATTAAACAGCGACGATCATGAAATAATGATGAATACATGATGAAATTGATCGTGACTACAGTCAATCAATTGCTTGCAATATTATTTTTAGGAGAATAACTTCACAGTTTAGAGTACATAAATTATGATTATCCTATTTAATGATTGCATATTGTATGTTTATATTTATATCCTACCTGCATTTACAGTTGCACTGTGATATATCATATACCACAGATTGTGGCGATAAACAATAAAAAGAGTTCTATTTTCTTTTTTTAAGCATTGACCCTTGACCCTGACATAGATGAATGAATATTTTTATTTATTTTTATTTTATTATCATTATGTAATAGATTTTTATTAGAACAAACTTATTTCTTAACGTTTACTTAAATTTACAAATTAAGATTCTTCTTTTTTACAATCTCTAATTCTAAAAATATATTCTAAATAATAGTGTATTTTTTTTTTCTTGGAAATCCGATAAAAAGGGACAAAAAAACCTGGCTTACTAGCTATCCGTACAACACGACGTATTAAAAACCCTAAATATAGATGTAAAATTAAGATTTGCAGTACTTTTATAAAAATAAATACTATCACATGTTTGCTTAATAATTAATTAAAATCAAAATAGTATCCAAGTTTTCATTTTTAGAAAAAATATATTATTATTAAACAAAAAGCGTATAAATATACGTATAAATAGTATTAACTGATTATTAATATTACTATTACAGACATAGATATCAGGTTTGTAAATGATTGTGTGAACAAAAATTTCAAAGGTGGGTTCAATTCTAAAGACTTAAAAGAAAAGACAAAAAAAGATGTTTATTTTAAAATTCCATTGATCTTAATAAATCACAACTTTTTTAGTTGTTTTTTTTTATTTTCTTATCTTTGATTAAATAACAATCAATACTATGGTTTGGAACTGTTATACTAGCAACGAGGCCTATAGAATAGTCTGAATAGATAGACTCATAGAAAAGTATCAATACTGTTCAATACATTGATTCAATATAAATATTATGTCTTCAAAATAATTTCTCCCCATATTACCACTGAGTTCTGTATTTAAATGTAGAGCTCATTTGATTTTACCCCCATGATTCCTGCGTCTGAAGTTTTTAGACTTTTACTACTTTTAGAAATCTGAAATAAAAAAAAAATTGTAACTGATAACGAAATTCCTCAACATGTCATTTCATTTATAAGTACTGAACTTCTAAAGTAAAAAAATAGGCCTCAGATTTACAAGAAAAATCGTACATTTCAATTTTATTCTATATTTAATTCTGAGGAGATTGAAGCCATATTTGTTTGTTATGCAAAGCTTAATTCAGCCTTTTTGCAGCTTTTTTTTCCATCAAAAATGTCTATAAAAGCATATTTTTAAAGCATATTTTATAACTTTTAAATTCATTTTTAAGCGCCTCATTAATTTTATATTTCCAGTCAATGAAATCACGAAATGTTAAAATAAGACTTCAATTTACTTCAAAGTTTGGACTACAGAGAGAGAGAGAGTAAATAGACGTTGTTGATAGTAAGTGTAGTCACTTCTAAAACAAAATTAGTTAGATTTTACAATTTGTATTTATTAGGACAACAGATTTTTATGGTTTTTTTATTTTGTATTAATGTTTTTGTATTTATTTCATTGTTTATTCTGAACGTAGGATAAGGTTCTTAATTGTTGTAACATGTAGGACTCAGATTTTCATGAAAAATCATCTTTTTTTTTTCTAATTTTGTGGTACATTGCAATATTGCACTTGGTCTGAATGGATTATGCCAATTTTTTTTGTCATAAAAAAGTATATTTCAATCTTTTATTAAAGGAAAGTTAATAAGCATTTTATAAGCATATGTTGTTATTTGTAAGGATCACTTACAGCCTTAAATTTCTCATTTCCTAACAATGAAAATAAAATTTACTTCAAAATCAGTTTTCTTTTGATGCATGTCACAAGTATGTTTTATACTCCTGCAGCCTTTACATAAATACAGGGAAAAAAAACGGTGCGTTGGGTAAGATATAAGTCACTAAACTATCCCCCCTTCCTCCCCCCCCCCCCTAACAAAAGCTATCAAAGTAAAAGAGACGTCTTTAGATTTTACGAATAAAGCACACACATTCCGCTCAGGTAACTATTAAAATAAAAGGGGTTGAAGATGTTACAAAAATTAATAGAATTCAGATTTTCATGATTTTTGGATGCAGATTTTTAACTCGACATACAATAATAAAAAATAATTTGTTTCACTTAATATGGACACAACATGTCAATTGGTAATCTTTTTAAATGCATATTTGATCTATTTTATTTATCTTTTATCATTAGAATGTCTTTCATCAAATACATAATTTGTTCAATATATTTAAAGTACTTGTTGGCAATCTCAAACATGAAAAGCTAGAGATATACTCTTGTATGCATGTAACAGTGGCTGATTAATAAACATTATGAGTGATAGATACTTTTTAGTTTTAAATATAGTTTAAAATTATGCAAGATACCAATTTAACTCTCTTGTTCTCTATTTTATATATATCGCGTGTGTGTGTTTGTTTGGTAATATCAACTAATTTACAGGTCATATTTTTGCATTTTATTGGTCATATTTCTGCTTTTTTTAGGGCATTAATGCATGCATATTTCTGCCTAACTTAAATCTTAGAAATCTGAGCCCTATCTATGACTGTTAATATTCTTCTGTACAATATTTTGCTAAGGATTATTGTAAACATTTTGCTTACCTTTGAATAGCTTTTATCTAATGTCATCTATTTTTTCTATCAATCTAATCATGTCACTTAAATATTATACCAAAACATTCAAGGGACCCTTGCCCTAAGGGGCCTCACCAGGTATAGTAATCTACTTTGAAATTACATACAATATGGTGAGTGTATGTGATCAGAGGGGCTCCAGGTGTTAGATTTTGATAGAGGCTCAAGATTAGGCAATCACCACATGCTATGCAACACACAATAGTGTCACGAGGGACTTCATTTCCAGTCAAAGTTTCAGAAACAATGGCCAAGGGTGTATCCATAATGCTCAGGTTAACAAGAGGTTTTTCTGCATTCTGGTACCAAAATTATTCATTGTGCTGGCATTTGTAGCAAAATAGGATATGAATAATGGACAGTTGCTGCCAAAAATATAGACAAGTAAAGTTCCATTAAGCCCCAAGGGACTAACAACAGATGAAAATTAGCCACTGCATATTTAGTTAGGCATTTATTGCTAGTACAATGCCCAACCACCTTTATTTCCTTAACATAAGTCAGGAACAAATTAAAGTGGGGTAGATTTGGGGACCTAAAAAATTCCACAGGCTCTCACCAAGGTTCGAACCCAGAACCCCCAAGTCGACAGTCAAGTGCTCTACACTTCATGAATCATGACCACAGACACCCCCCCCCCCCCCAATGTATTGACATGCCGAATGACACATTAGAAAATATGGGCTAATACAGATGCACTTATTAGTACAGATGTGGGGTTTGAAACTACAAACTGCCGTTACAAAATACTCATGTCATAGAAAATGCCCATTCCAACATTACTATTGGAGACATTGTGAGCTATGTCCATATCATGTGCAGAATATGAACTGAGGTTTATAAATTCATACCTCTAAATCTGAATTCAAAATATTCTGCAATCTCATTGAAATATTGAATACTTTGAGTTCTAAGACATTTTATCCCTAACAAAATAAGATAAACAGAATTAATTGCTGAGTTCTGCAAAGTCAATTTTTTTAGAATGATTTTTAGAGTAACTACACTTGATTTGCATGCTAAAATATTTGCTAATGGATATAATGTTTAATTAAGAAGAATTAAAATTTAAACACAAGGACTTTGTAAATTGGCAGGCCTGGGAAGAAAAAGAAGTACTTTGTAAATATTTGATTTGTTTAATGGAATATATGACAGCAGGATAGAATTTATTGTTATTGTTGAAACCTTTTTCACCACATAGCTGCTTTTGTTGGCATATCTGTTCTGAAAATTTTACAAACATTGTAAATCTTAGTATTTTAGAACCTATTAGTAAATATACCACTTAATGCAAAATGATGTTTTTAAACTTTACTTGTAGCTCTAGCAGTTGTTAGAATCTTGAGGCAATCTGATTTTAGAACTTTGCTATTTACCTATGCTAAAGACTAGGGCTGTACCGGAATCCGGTTCCTGTTAAGCCGGATTCCGGCAGTTTCAACAAATCCGGTTCCGATTCCGGTTAAAATGTGCCGGATTTAAGCCGGATTTCTTTGTTGTTTGAAATTTGTAAGAATTTTTTTTAGCGCAACATAATTTTGAAATATTTAGCGCTATACAATTAAATTAAAACAATAACTTCCTTTCTTTCTTTCCTGCATTTTCAAAAATACAATGTCGATCGCTTTTAGTTCTATATGTAAGTAAACATATATTAAAAAGGAAGATTTGAATCATATATAGTCCAGTAGTAATACGACACCTTACCTTCCGCTACATTTGATTCCGTGTTTTCTATAAACTATATTTAGCTTTAAAAGTTGAAATTCCCCAAAGAGCGGCAAACGATCTAGTTTTGAATGTTTACAGTTTTAAAATAGGTAAGTAATTTATTTTACTGCAATTTTTTTTTAATTTCGTGACTTTTGTCACATGTTTGGATAAAATTCCTCGCATATTTAGCCAAATAACTTGAAGATAGATTTTAAAATGAACATTAAAGTGATATTGATTTAGATTTGAAATGCATTTTCATTGGCGTTTTTGTGGGAAATAGTCAGACAATGATTTAAAGAAAAGTATGAATGAAATAACACGGTTTGGTGACATCACTATGGGAAACTAAAGAAAAATAAGCTATCAAGTGGGGCCACAGTATAAATTTATTTTTTTTGGAATGTGTTTATTATTTATTTGTTTGATTGCAATAGAAATAAAGTTAAATTAGATACAGCTGTATTAAAATAAATTTTTAAAACAAAGAACCCTGTTATTTTGACAGAGTTATCTTCCTTAACTCAAGATTGGGTAAAGGATTTTAGTCACAGTCTTCAAGATCTAAATAGTTAATATTGTTTTTTGCTATCTAGAACTTAAAAACTAAATTTTTATTCTATTTTTCATTCATATATCATTATTATGTTAAGCGAGAATGTATTACTTCGTTAACGTCTCAAGGTCGACGACGAACGGCTACTTTTTCTAATTAGGCATGATTTTAAATTAATATTGGGAACTAGTTAGTGCCCATCTTTTTGTGTTTTTTTATAGATAGATAAGTCAGCTAAATTTTGCTTTTTAATTTTAACAGATTTGTTTTCATGGCAGACAGGAGAAAAACTAGTTTCATCTGGAATTTTTTTTAATTTCTGACACAAATGATTCCATTGTAATTTGTCTCAATTGCAATGCAAAGATTTCACGAGGAAAAAGACAACGTGAATTTTCCACTTCACCCATGATGACGCATATCAGGTCAAAGCATCCTAAATTGTTCGAACCAGCCAGGTTCAGTTACACATTCTCAGTCTCAGCAAAACATTACTTCAATGATTCAGTTATCATTACAAGGTTTCATAGACAAAGGAAAAGTTTGGGACATCAACTCATTGCAAGCTAAAAGATTTCATGATGCTATAGGAATGATGATTGTGTTAGACATGGAACCATTTCAGCTGGTAGAGAAACCTGGTTTTCTGCATCTTATGGCCACAGCAGAGAAGCATTATGCGGTTCCATCTCGAAAGTATTTCACACAAACAATCATCCCAAACATGTATGACAGTGTCTGTAGTAAGTTGCTTAAGTTATTAGAACCTGTCAAATATATTTCATTTACGACAGATACGTGGACAGAAGATAACTCGGTCAAATCTTTCTTTGGTCTTACTGCTCTTTGGATTAATGAGCAGTTTGAAAACAACAGCTATGTACTCGAATGCAGCCCACTTGATGATTCCCACACTGGGAACAACTTGTCACAAGAGTTTAATAACATGTTAGTCAATTGGAAGATTAATAGAAACCAATGTCATGCAATCATACGTGACAATAAGGAAAAATGCTTCAGTATTTGTGAACTACCAAGCTATGGATGCTTTGCACATTCACTGCAGCTAGTAATTAGAGAGGGTTTGCTCAGTCAACGAAATGTAAGTGATATCATTGCATATTGTCGACAAATTGTTGGCCACTTCAAACATTCATCATCTGCCACAGCTCGTTTGCATGCTATTCAACACTAGCAGAATCTTCCACAGCATCAATTGATCCAAGATGTGAGAACACGGTGGAATAGCACCTATTATATGTTAAGCCGATTATCAGAACAGAGACAAGCAATAGCATTATTTGTATCTGAAGACAACAAAATTCAATCTTTGTCAGCTAATATGTGGTCAATTTTGGATAGTTCGACTTCTAACACCATTTGAAGAAATCACAAAAGACATAAGTGCTGAAAATGCCAGAATCTCAACAGTCATTTCACTAGTTCATGTTCTTCAGACAGTATTAACAACAGATGGTGGTTATGATGATGTTAGAACTATGAAATTAGCACTATTAGAATCAACAAAACATCGATTTGACAAACTCTGGACTGAACCTGCATATGTCGTTGCAACATTGCTAGATCCTCGATTTAAAATGACCTTCTTCTCCATCACTGATCATAGTTTGGTTGTGAAGGCATTTCTCTTAGAGGCATCCACTAAATATATAATTCCAAAAAGTCAAACTGACAATCAAGCGGGTAATTCAGCTATCAACCCCACCTCACCTTTAGCATTTGGTGAGCCTGATCCTAAACGTGTGATGCTCAGCAAAGATGCATCTATTTGGGAACATATGAAGACAATTACTGCACTGTCAATAAAAAGTGAGCCAATCTCTTCAGTAGAAAATCAAGGGATTGAAGTTGAACTCAAACAGTATCTAAATGAGCCACTAATTCCATGATCAAATGACCCACTGCAATGGTGGAAGCAAAATCAAATGCGCTTTCCTGGTCTGGCAGTCATGGCATGTGCATACCTTAGTCCACCACCCACCAGTGTTGCATCTGAAAAACTGTTCAGCACTGCAGGAGGAGTCATGACAGAACACCGTTCATCTATGTTGCCTGAGAATACTGAACGTTTAATATTTCTCAAGTACAACAGACGTTTGCTGACTAGCACTGACTGAATCAGGACCATATTTAGAAAATGGTCTCAAAAGGGATGGTCTTGAAAAAAATTTCTGTTTATTTTTTATTTTTGTTTTGTGAATACAACAATACATATGAGAATGTGTAAAATTTTGTTTAAAACAGTTTTACCTTTAGACATTTCAATTTTTTATTTTTTTTTTATTTCAAATTTTAATTATATTTTTTCATCATCGCCTTGGGTTAAATTTGATTAATGTATGATTGAGGAAGAGTTACTATTTTATTTGGTAAAATCCAGTTCCTGTTCCGATTCCGGCAGGATTGAAATATTAAATCCGATTCCGGTTCCGGATCTAAAAATTGCAATCCAGTACAGCCCTACTAAAGACACAAAGTTTAAATGAAATCATTGCTTTCATTATTTTACTTATTTGCTTAATTTTATTACAGTCATGCCACTTTATATTCAAGATGAGAGGGTGAAGTCTTTAAATATTGACAGTTTCACTGAAAGATTTCCTGCTTTCAAGGTAAAAGAAACGCATCCTAGGATCATTTATCTTCCTGTACACCACTAATATATGATTAAAATGTAATTTTAAATTGATGTAATTCAACCTTATTTTTAGCATTTCTTAAAGGCTTTTGACCTTTTTTGTATTTCTTTTTATCATTATTGAACAATGAAAATTGAATTTTTTCTGATTAAGACAGATGAAATTTTCTTCACATTACTCCCTATCAAGAGGGATAATTCATTTATTGTGTTGGGTATAAACATTAGAAATATTTTGAGTAGTATCTGACTTCCAAGCAATGCTGGATACACCACTAGTTATTTATATGAAGATTATAATTGAAGGGTTTGATTCCAAAAGCTTATTAGTCCTAATTTATTTTAAATGAGTTTAAAGTTTTAGGGTTATAGATGAAAGGTCGTTACATATTTTGTAAATGGTCTTACTGCCAGAAGTTACCTAGTCCTATTTTTAGCCATGTCTTAAAAGTTTGTTTACTTGTAAAAACATTCTATCATTACGTTATAATCAAACTGGACTTAAAAGCTAAGCCCTTCAACGGTAGATATAATTTTTTTTTATAATCTATTTTAATTCACAAATTAAATACAAAATTTAGTCTTTGATGGCGTGATTTACTGTTAACATTTTCAATTCTTTTGGCAGGAGTCATCCTTACCTTTCATTCAGCAGAAACCTAAAATTGTTGGACCAAAAAACCTTTTGTATATTGGACAGAGAGAAGTTGGAGGAACATGTCCTAAAGACAGTAAGTTAGCTTATTTTAGTAAGATACATGGTGCCATGTTAGGTCACCTCCACAATTACCATTTATTTTACATGAACAAATTGAATCACTGTCAGGGATGGCGATTGGTCTTATTATTTTCCTTTACACACACAACTAATATAAGCTCACAACACTTCCGTTTTATTAATCAAAATCTGTAACACTAATCATCCAACCATGAATATAAACTATTTAATCTCATGTCTACGATAAATCACTATATTAATTGTCCGTTCCTTCAACACAATAAAACACTTACTAACTCCCTTGTTCCTTCCTAATTAAACTGCCTTCCTTAAACTTAACATAAACTACCCTAACTCCCCTCTTTCTGTCATGACCTGTATATAACCTGGTCCCTACAACTGACCAAAACTGTCCCTTTCTCCCCTCCTTGACATTCCCACCTGTCTAATTACGTAATATCTAACTTTACACCTGCTGCTATTAATCATCAGTCCTGACCTACTTTCACTGTCCGTTGTCTATCTATTTATCAATCAATAAATCTATCTATCTATCTACTTTCACTGTCCTTACAATCACATTTCTGAAAGGAAGAAAGGAAACTGTAAATAAAACTTTGACAACTTATCAGCCACTTTTTTTGGAGTATTTAATTTTATGGTTATGAAATATTTAATTTCTTTTCAATTAGGTTATACTTATTAATTATATGCTATATTTATCTTCGTATACTTGGGACCACTATTTGACTTAGAGATATCTCAGCTCCACATTTGTAAATTTTATTTATTATGTTAACTTCCTCTTGTTGGCTTCCTACCTATAGATTATAAAGACTAATTGAATTGTTTATTGAATTGTTAGAAATGAATTAATTTTAGTGAATATTTTCTTGAGCCTTTACACAATTTCACAGATCAGTTCTTGAACATTTAGGATGCTACCCTAATTTGTTTTTGTTAATCTATCTCAGAAATTCTTTTACTATATGTATAACTATTTTTTTACATTAGAACTTATAAACTGATTACTTATGGCTATTCAGATGTGATATCTATATTGGGCTCTGATGATGCGACAACCTGCCATATTGCTATTTTAAGACATACAGGTATGATAATTTTTTTGTAACATTTATTAACATAAAAGTCCATTTTAAAATACCATAGAAAGATTTTTTTTAAATATGCTTTCATTAAAATGTAATTAAAAGTAAAAAATTAATTTGCTAGATTATAGAAGTATTTATAGAAATTATAATATCTTAAAAACAAAAGTGTGGGCATCAATCTAAATTGGCAATTTACAATAAATTATGTTTAAAGATACTAATTTAAGTATAATTTGTTCAAATCAGCCATGAATGGAGTAGGAAGACAATCCCAGTCCATAATTCAGAATCTTATTAATGTTATAATTGTATCAAAAATGGACAGATAGAGTTAAAAGGCACCCACTCTTTTTTGTTAATATCTTAAATATTTCTATTGTCTTAGTGTAAGGACATAGGCAGACATAGATAAATAGACAGACAATTAATTATTGTATCAATGTAGATGTTAGAGGGAATTCCGACATAGGCAGACATAGATAAATAGACAGACAATTAATTATTGTATCAATGTAGATGTTAGAGGGAATTCCCTGTAGTACGGTGACGCACCTAATGAATCGGTTATTGAACGGGAGGAAAAAGGGATGAGACAGGGTTGACAAGAAAAGGAAAGAGATCATTGTTTTTGACACCCTTGTTTTATTTGAGTTTGGGAAAGGTGTAGAATCAGGAAGGAGCTAGGAGGAGGTATTATGTATTGAAGCTGCAACATGATAAACTATTCTTTATAATTTCTGTAATTAAAGTAGTATTGATTGTTTTAATCCAAATTGACTTCCACGTTTTATTGGAATTGTTTGTGGAACAGTGTCTTTTGTATGAACAAGATAAAATCAAAGAAACCACTGCAACCACCCCTGACACTTAGAAATGATTTTTTTTCTTTTTAAGGTCATTTTATTTAAATTGTATTGTTTTTAAAGTTTTATATATATATATATATATATATATATATATATGTGTGTATATATATATATATAATGACTTTTTAGTGTTAAAAGAATTTCTTTTTTTTTTTTTAAATTACATTAGAAAAAAAAGTAAAAATAGTGTGTAAGACTTACAAAAAATTTTCATATGTGCAAATAAGTCATAGAAGACTGGTATTGTACTTGATACCATAATCCCTTTCTGCATTTTACTATTTATGTAAACATTTTTGAAAAAGTTAATAGCTTTGGAAGTCTGTATGATTTTAATTAGTTGCTGTCTTTAAATTTTGTCATTGAAAACACAGTTATTCCAAAATTTCAGCATAATTATATATTATTATGTATTTGAAAATTGATTGCAAGATTTAAAAACACCATATAAGACAGTAACACCAGATTGACAAAGCAAGTTTAATAAAAGTGAATAAAAAGAATAATATAGTTTTTCATATAATACAAAAATTGGTATCTCACTCTTTCAGATGAATGTAGACAGTTTTTTTAGTCAGAATTATTTTATAGGGGACAGATGGTCATGCTGTGTTAAATATTTGACTGTCAAGGTGAGAACCTTGGATTTTTTTTCATTACCTGATCCCAAGTCCACCCAGGATATCTGACATCTGTTGGAGAAATAAAGGCTAGCCATACAATCCTCTACTCTAATATGCTGTGGCTGAAATTATTAATTTATTCTGCACTATACATTCGTTTTGTTGAAAAGAATCCATTTTAAAAATGTAAATACTAAATTTATTAGTATAATTTTTAAAAAAAAGTTGTAAACTTGTATACAGTTGTATTTTTTGACTTTTTGAAAAACCTTCAAAATTCCATTTTCAATTGTCATAATGTATGGTAGCTCCTTACACTTGTATCAAATCTCTGAATAAATTTATTTTACTTTTAGCCAACATAAGGGGAAGAAAGTTGCACTATAACATATTTTTTCAAATATAAAAAAAATATTATTTGGCGTATTATAGTCTTTGAGTGTATTAAAACAACTGTTATAGTCTCATAAACATATTTTCTTCTACTTAATCATGTTATCATGCTGATAAATGCAATTAAGTTAGAGCATGTACAGCTCTAGGTTTTTCTGAGTTGCCATTTTAGTTGGAGATAACATAGCAATTTATAGGATATTGTCTATACATGTTACTGAAGAAGTTGGGGGAAAATTTTGTATTGATATATTTTAATTTGGGTTTCACAACTTTATAAAAAATTGGATGACCTTTCTAATTCTCAATATTAGATTGTGTTAGTCTGAAATTGTCTATTGCATATTGATATTAAATTAAATGACATTCATTCCTGCATAATCTTAACAAATTGTTATTCCAGTTGGTTATGAGGGAAAACAACTGTTTGAACAGTAAGGGATAAAAAAGTCTAAAAAGTCACTTTCTCCTTATTGAACCTAAATAGACAAAGCCCAGCTGCCTTTACTTTCCCTAACAAATGTTGAGTACCTTTTGTTTAGCTGGGGGAGGGGGACTAAATCAAACCAGTAAAAGGGCCAGGCTCTCACTGTGGTTCGAACTCTGGACATTTCAGTTAGCAGTCACACAGTCTACCACATTGCCACCCCTGAAATCATTACTTAATGGCCTGTTTGAATTCAAATTTTCTTTTAAAATGTGGACATCACTGAAGTAAACTCACAGTATTATTGAAGTACTTTGCACATATTTTAAAATGGAGTATATCTTTCATGAATTGAGACAGGCTAAATGAACAAAAACTTGAAGGAGTAAATGTAGAATGAAAATGAGAGAGTGAAACATTTTTCTTTACACCAAACTGGACTAGTAAATTAATTATCAAATCACCAGAATTTTCCTTTTTGACATTTTAGGTTCAGGGGCCACAAGTTTGATTCATTTTGATGGCTGCAGTATACATCAAGGCTTAGACACCATGGTGAAAATTGTAAATGATTTAACTGAAGATATGTCTTCTGGCAGGTTGGTTAAAATAGTATATAAAGTATTTAATGCAATTTTTTTTTTAAGATATAAAAATTAAAATATTTTTTATCAAAGCATTTTATTTTGAAATAAATTGAGACAAAAGAAAACCAATGTTTTAGTGTATATGCATATTTACTTTCAGACACTTTTTGTCTAAATGACTAAAAAAAATCTGTTCTTTGTTTTCTATGCTCTTTTCTCACTGACACTTTCTTTTGCACACCTCACTGTTAAGTACTATGGTAGCCGCACATAACACTGATGAAAATCACTACATGAATTTTGTGTATATTAAAGAATAATCCACTACAGAGCAACACCTTAGTCAGTTTAACAAGACTGGGCAATTAAATAATTGATAACAATGATTGAATGGGAGTCGCATTAAACTCATGTCTTTGTGCAGCTCAAAGAGCTGTATTTGCCCACCATTGGTGTATTATATGGAATTCAGAAGCTTTGTGAATCCCATTCAACCACATTTTTCATAGTTGGTTGTTTTTGTCAGTACTGTTGACATTTAGATTACTTATAGTAACATAGAATGCTGCATAAGTGTATTGAATCTACATGTGTTTGTGATTTCAAGATGTAAAATAAATAGAACTAAATTTTTACTTGATTTATGATATTATAAAAAAAGAAGAGTGGGTGTCTTTTAACTCGGTGTACTCATTTGTGACGAAATTGTAACATTAATGAGATTCTGAATTAACTGAGACATTGTGGATCTTGTGGAGGCCATAGGTTACTGGCATTGCTGGAGCATAAATAATTTTAACCTGTGAGTCACCGAGGACAATATATATGACTTAACTGATACATTTTAGACAGTCATTTTTAATAAATTTCATTGTGTCTGTGTGTAAATTGGCATGTCAGTGTTAGAAAGTTTAGTTGTAAAAACTGTCTTTAATTTTGGAACTTTGAAATATATTTTGAATGGATACTCTGAAATTTCTATTTTATTTGAGGTTAAATATTTGGGCCAATCATAACTTATTAATTATTTTTCTCCTGTAATTCATTTCAGGTTAGAATTTCATCTGTTTGGAGGTTTTTTAGATGAGAAAAAAATTTCACACAAAGTATCTAATGATATATTTCGTAGGTTAAAACAGAGTCTTTTAATCTGTTTACTTCTTTTATAAATATTTAGAAAACTAGAGTTTTACTACTTAGGTAATAATTTTAACATGAAATAGTTACACTTTTCTTTTTTTCAAACTTCTGAAAGATAAATATTTTTTAACTTATATAGGTACTCTGTGTGACAGCCGTTATGATATTCACTTAAAGACAGCATGTATTATTTGTAAGTTTTAAAAGATGTAGTTTTGTATTAACGGGTTACATAAAAAAGATCATTTTCTTTACAGTGCTTCAAAATGACATAAAGAGTGTCCTTTTATTTTGTTTAAAATAAATGTAAATTCAATGAAAACATTTTCTTCCAATAGTCTTAAAAACCTGCCAGCCAAATACATTGACAGTATTTAAACACTTTTGTCTGCAGACGTTCGTGAATCAATATAGATATATATAGTATGCTCATTATTTATTGAAATTTCTTAATAAATATCTAATAAAATAATAGCGATTTGGGTTCTGCATTAAATCGAAAGTAAAGAATTAATACAACAGTATTCCACTTTAAAATACAATCATGAAAAAAATCGGATCTGCCTGAAACTAAAAATAACCTAGCCTACTGATCAAACCTAAGTGAATATAACTCTATGTAAAGGTTTTGCAGGGTACAGCTAGTCAACCAATAATGTTTAATCTTCATTGATGTTTGCAGTAATATTTCTAATATCATTTATACTATTTTTTGCTTCTTAAAAATGATATGTGTATTAGCTTAAATGTGCTGTCAAAGAACAGGAAATAAATTACCTTATTACTGGTTTTCTATAAATGTTTAGAAAGGAATCAAAGTTAAAAGAGAGTAATAAAAAAAAATCATAGACTGCAAGAGAACATCTATTTCATTTCTATGCACTGATATGCCAATATTCCTATTGTTGAAAAATAGGTGCAAAGCTAATAGCCAATCTGTAATATGTTGTAAAGTTGTGTTTTATAGTATAAATATAAATTTATTTTATAAATATTCAGTAGCCATGAGTCTGGAGTTAGCTTAAATTTCTATAATACTTCTACCCAAATACAGAAGATTAATAAAATTAGGGGGAAAAGGTAATCCCATAAGCTAAAAACATTATGTTTGAAATATCAATCAGTGAAATAACCAGTTTATAATAATTTAATTTTGCTGCTCTGTTTAAACTTTGACTACTTTAAACTTAAACTGTGGGTTACTGTCCCCACTAACTCATCCCAGAAGTAATGCCACAATATTTAGTGTACATATATTTATAAACAAATATCATATTAAATAAAAAATACACTTCACTGTTCTATTAATTTCCTCAAGTAGTAATCATCAAGTTGGGATAAAAATTCTTTATCAAGCTACTGTACTTACTATGTTAAAATATACTTATAGTAAATTATTTACATTTTTGGTTCAAACTGCTAAATCTCACTGTTTCACTATTTCATTGTTTGACTAATCCATGTATAAGGTATAATATACTCGAGATTGTTTAATTAAATGCAGCGTTGTTTATTTCACAGCTTATAATACTATTTATAAACAAGAAAACAAGCCTTTTCCTGCAATTTATGGAGTTGGTAAGTATATAAATTCAAGATAAGCATAAATTAGCATTTTTTTTCACAGATATTTACAAGTTTAGTTGGTGATTAGATATGTATAGTCTGTATGATCTGGAAATTTTATAAGTTTTTTTTAAATATCAAAGATGAGTTAAAAAGTTTTTTGGCAAAAATTATAGATTTCTAATTTGTTTGGACTAATTCTACATCTCAATTACCTTTAATTAATAAAATTTGGATAATTGAAATAGATTTTTGTTAAAATTTCAAACTCACAGAGCAATTATCAATACTTTTGGCGATTAACTCTTACAATACCTTTGGCCATTAATTCTTACAATACCTTAGGCAGATCTCTGTTAGAACTAGCTATGTATACTTTACTACTTCCACTAGCTTTTCAGCTTAGTAAAATTCTTTAAAATACCAGTCACATGGGTGGCTTAATGGTGCTTTGGTGGCAAGCCAGATCTTAGAACTGCAGCACAACCTGCATTCTGTGAGTTGCAAGTCTCAGTCACCTACTTATGTCTCCTATGGTGCGTCCATGGCCATTGCACTTTTGGATATAGTGGGGATGAAAGAAGGGCACGGCAAAACTGTCAGGATCTAAGAGATGGAAATCTCATCTTATCAGGGGCTTGTACAAAAAAATAATATCAGTCAAGTCAATCTAGTGAAAGTGTTAATTTGATTTGATAATTATTTTGAAGTTAAACTATTTTGATAGATAGGTTTCCCTTCCTTGCAGCTGTATCTGTTAAAACAGGTGAAATGTTCCCAGCAACATTTCCAGAGAAAGGTCCCGATTACGATTTAAGAGGTGCACGCCATTTTACTGGGGGAAAGGAGGTAAATGTTTTCTAGTTTTTTTTATATAAAGAAATGTCTTTTAAAATGAAATTAGCCACCTATTGTTATATATTTCCCTTTTTTGCAGCATTCTTCATTTGCAAACTTGTTTTTTTTTGTTTTTTTTTGTGTTTTTATTTTAGCTAAATGTGAACTTTTTCTTAATGTCTTTTTTGGACTCAATTTTAAAACTTTTGGCAGTAAATTTAATCAACTAACATCAAAAAACTAAAAATTTTATTCAAATAATAAACTGATTTGCATCGATGCTTTTTTTGGGAAATCTTAACTTTTTTTTTTAAAAAAGGGATTCTTAAAAAATAATGATCTTTCATTACATAAACTGATATATACTTATTCATACTTTTGATGGTTAATTACTTAAGTGCTGAATGGAATTTATGCTAGAGGAAATAAGATATGCGAGAAAGGATTTAAAGTTCATAAGATGTTCAGTTGATTATTGCTTTAAACATGTTTCTATTTTGTGTGTTAGCATGGCTTAGTACATTAAGATTTTATTTTCTCATCATCATTTGCCCCTTAACTAATCTGTCATTGTGGGAACTTCAGGGCCCTTACAGTGGGTAGTTACATGTGTACCCATTACCCTCTTTGTTTACATGTGTACCCTTTACCCTCTTTGTCCTGTGGTCGCCTTTCTTTCATGTTGCCTACCCATTTCTTTCTAGGAAGGTCTCTCCTTCATCCCCCTGCAATACAGATCTCTTCTAATTTTTCAGTACAGTCAAAGAAAAAATCTTTTCTTTTTGATTTTCAGAATATTGTAATATATGACTACAGAAGACATGAACTCACTATCGGACCGTTTCAGTATACAAAAATGTCTCAAGTTGACATGTACCTTTCACTTTCAGATCCACAACTAAAACAGGTACAGTACTCTTTCATTTTGATTATTTCTCCTTTTTTGTTTTTTAACTTCTTATCATCTGTTGACATATTGTGCCTTTCATACATTCTCATTTATTACATTTCAGTATCTTTCCACTTCCCCTGATCAGGAACCTGAAGGGTTTGAAAAAAATGTTCGAGCTTCACTCCTCAAAATACGTGACTTCCCTAATCCGATGAAAACAATTTTTAAAAACAGACCAAGAAGATATAGAAAGGATTCTCACACAGGAGAGTGGGTTTTCATTCAAGAATAAATCCAACTGCGGATGTTTAGTTGTCCAGAAATTTACACTAATCAGCCATCTTGAGAAATAGAAAAACATTCTAGAGGAAATGATTTTTCTTGTACCTGATGCTTTATAACGTAATAAATGTAATAGAGTTAGTAAATTACTTTTTTTTTACACTTAACTATTTGTAGAGCTATCACTCTTCTTTAAATGATTCATTTAAAAACATGTTTTCTTTAGTTATTAAAGTTGTTTGCAAAATTTCTTAATCTGAAATAAATTTAAGCCATATTAACCAAGCAAAAATCAAACAGAGAATGAATAACAAAGAAAAAACTGTCAAATTTTGAGCTCAATTTATTAATCTATAATACAATTTTTATAAAGTCATAATGTCTATTAACTACCTTTACTAATGTAATTCATTTCAACTTTAATTTCTCAGTGTTGTTTGTTTAAATACAATTTTTTGTTGATGATTGACTGATCAATAAAATTGTTACAACATACTGATACTAAGAGTAGGTAACGATTTAGAAGTTTGTGAGATTAGCTTAAATATATGTATAAATAATTGAAAAATGTTTCACTCTAATCCATAAGACAAGAGTGATAGATTATTGAATGAAACATTATAGCATATTCATTAATGGATATTATCACTGGAGGCCAAGCAGTCATCACCCGAGAGAATATTATTTCAGCTTTGTTTTTTTATCAATGTGTAAATATGAAGTATATCTTTGAGAAAGACATATACTGCTTACTTTGAACTTTTTTTTATATGATTATTTATTAAATTATAATAAAAGTGTGAATTATCTGTGTAGTTTTTATTTTAATCCTCTTATATGTTGATTATTATCTAAAGTTCTGATAAGGATTAGAGTTTTTATCTCTTGATACTATAAACCAGTGGTCCCCAACCCCCTGGCTTCGGACCTTTGTCTGTTGATCAAATGTCACTGGGCTGCTGAAGTTTAATTCCTTTTTATTTATTGTGATGTATTTCTCTCAGGATTGTGCAACTGGAAGGTGAACCCCTACAAGTGGCAGTGGCAATGTAAATGAAAACAATCTAAAATATAAATAATCAACGCTCCCCCTGCAGGCAGTTTTGAAATTATCAGACGTTTAATGGTCCTTGGCAAGAAAAAGGTTGGGGACCACTGCTATAAACCACTACTGGGATGGGTTTATAAGTGCCCTTTATTTCATCCCCACCTAAGATGAGTGTGCTATGGCTATGTAGGCACTATGGAAGACTTAGTTGATGACTTGACTCTCTGGGGTTTTAACTTATGATTTACATCAATCAGGTTGAGCTTATAACTAAAGTGCCTCAGAGGCACGTAAAATACTCAAAAAATGATTCACTTATGTTGGATAGTTGCATCTATTTCATATGGCACAGAGACCTCTACTCTTTGTCAATTTAAAATTAAATTCAAGTGACAGGCTTTGCCTTAAAACCTAATCCCTCCTAGTTTATTTGAGCACTTGGTTTTCACTCTCTAGTCCTGAGATTAAAAGCAGAGATTTTTGCTCCAAAATCTATGAAGGGAGAAACTAAATAGTCGCCAGGATCATGGAATAAAAGAATAGAGTGAATTACTGACTCATATATGAAAAAAAAACTTTTAAAAATAAATTAGACCATAAGAGTGAAACTCGAGTATTACTACTGAAGACACCCACTAAGGGGGATGGGTGGTTGTGTGGTGTTGTGCTCGACTGTTGACAAGAGTCCCGGGTTCGAATCTCAGTAGGAACCTTGGGATTTTTATATCTTGATGAAAGTCCACCCAGTTTAAAAAGGGGCCAGACTTTAAGTTCGGGGAAGTAAAGGCAGCTGGGCATTGTGCTAACCACACAATCCCTTCATAGACCTGGTTACTGAAACAGATGAATTCTACACTTCATTTACACCCACTACAACTAGTTCATTGAAGTTGGAAAAACAAAACTTCAAAAGTTTTTAAGATGTTTTTATTTATTATGAGATAATTTATCACAAACTTTATACATAAAATTATTCAACAGATTTTTAATGAACACAAGATTTTATGAACAAAACATCAAATAATCAGATGAATAAAAGACTCAATAATTTCACTTATTTATAACTGGAGTGATAAATATTCCAATAGCTAGCAATAAGAGAACGGTTAATCCGATACAAATATTTTATAAATATAACATTTTTTTCTATTAAAGGTCTAAAAAAAACCTTCCAATCCTTAGTGTTTTACATTATACATGTATAGATAAAATGTGTATAAATATAGAGGCTAAGGCGTCATATTTCTTAACTGAACTTAAGTAACAGAACAAACCAAGAATACGTTTAACAAATAAGATTTAGCATGTATTATCCTGTGTAACAAAATAAGGTTGTAGGCAATATATAAATATGTTTAGCTTTTTAAATAATATTAAATATTCTGTAAATAATTATACACATCTCATATTTTGTTACTTCACAGTCACTATACAGTATGTAGACATTATAGAGAATCTTTTGGCACAATCATACCAGACTGATGCTTTAAAAAAATTAGGCTGTGATCAGTGAGAGATTTTGTTAATTTTTTTGTTCTATGTAGGACAACTATTTCTCAACAACATAAGAATAAACATTAGCAATCAAGTAATTGGGTTAACTCTAAATTAGATGTCAATGATTAAAAAGTGTGGCGAATAAATAGAACTAGAATAAAAAAGATGATCAAAAAGCATAAAGAGTAGTTAATGGAGAAACAACCTAATCCATGAATTGTGTGAAGGTTTTCAGGTGTATAAATAAATGTTAATACTCATTGCTTATATAACATGTACAGTGACATGAACTTTGTTAAATGCAGTTGTGAAAACCAAAAAATATTTTGTAATGCACTGAGATTCTTTACAATTGATTTGCCTTGCATAATAATATTAACCATATCCAAAAGTAAATCTGCATTATAAAGATAGTGCTACATTAAAACTTGCAACTTTGAACATAGTAAAATGACCCAACAACAACTGTTCCACTTACATTTCCCTTTCGTGGACATATATATATATATGTATGTCTATTTTTATGGCCAAGATCATAAGTGTGAGTTGATGAAATTTCACATCAGACAGAAAATGTATCTTGATAAATTAAAGATCACCCATGTTTAAAACCAGGTGATATTCCATACTTAAGAAAATCTGATGGACTTTTCGACAACAAATTTGTACCAGTAATTGGTTTGGATTCATCCTCATCAGGTAAAAAGTCATCAACATCCTGAAACAAGTAAAGTATTCAATTATGTAATAAAAAACATTTTCAAGAATATAAAAAATATTTAAAAAGTACAAAATAAATTTAAATACCTCATTATTTTCACGATCATCATCATCTGGTAACTTGCCTTGAAACTCATAGTATAGAGGACTAATGTGGGGGCTGGACCTTTCATGAAAAAAGTCAATATATATGTGCATGAATTAAACATGAATAAGTGCTATTTTAAATATTTTTTAAAAGGCTACAATATGGAATATAATGCAAGAACACAGAAATGTTAAGTATACAACTTTAAAATGAGCAAATGCCAAAATGTAATGCGGTGTTATTAAGTTCATTATGCTTCAAACTCAATTTAATTACCTGGGCAGCAAGTAGGGATCAAATGGGAAATAAGAGTCCAGTTGTTTAAAGGCAGGCACTTCTAAAGAAAATGTTGAGCTGGCCAAGGGCAGACAATAGCGATTGTTTCTCTCAATAACTGTATCACAGAAAGCTAACTGATGTAATCTGGAAAATTAAAATTTTTGATAATACATGTATTACCCAGCAAAAAACTTAATGAAATAGAATAGAAGAATCACTTTTAATAAGTCAGTGGAAAACACTACTTACTGTACAAATAACCTAAAAAAAATTTTCAATATGGTTAGTAGCTACTACATGTATAAGTATTACTACTAAATGACATAAATCTGAGTCACTTAATTATTTCAATGTCATGAATATCATCATTATAAAAGGATAATTATCTGTCTTTAGTCAAATAGAGTTAACAGTTTAAATTGTATAATGTGTTTCTTATTAAATGAATCTTGTGATACCAGTCCATATTAAAATCAGCTAATCACAAACAATTACTTAAAAACTTGTACTATTTTTAAACTGAATAATAATACATTATAGCCTTGCATACCCAAAACTTAAAATGTCATTAAAAGAAGAATTTATATAGTCTAAAAAAGCACTTTCAACAATGATCTGGCTACTTAATCATTGCAGTAGAAAAAAATATTTAAGACACAGCAGGTGCAGGTGAATAAGTTAAATATGGACTGAATATTTTTTCAGCCAAAAAAAAATAAGAACACTTTTAAAATACAAAAAAAAAAAAATGAGCAAAATTTATTATGTTTATATTCTCATGCAAGACATCAAGGAAAATGTATTCATCTTGTAAAAATGCTTACCTTGTAGCAGATGCAAAAGTTTTTACAATGATTGGTACACAGACACGTAGAGGATTTAGTCTTGATGTAATGACTCGCTGAAAATTTAAAGATTCTGCCCATTTGTGACCTGATCATAAAAATATAACAAAAAGCCAGCTCAGTTTAAGACATTAAAATTGAAATCTAAACAATGTATGCTTTCTGTTAAAACAATGGTTTTTATCATACTCAGTATATATTGCTGTGTACTTTATTTTCAAGTTCATTTATTTCAACTTTTGATTCATCAAGCATAATTTATGTTTGCTAGCCTGCAGATTGACCACTGGGCATGGCCGGGTGCTTTTATTTCATTTTGACAGATGTAGTTGAGATTTGTAGTTCTTTTGTTTGACATTGACCAGTAGCGTATATAATATACATTTATTTCATGTTTGATAAAATAGAAATGTCTACTTTAATGATAACTGTCGTGTCACAACTCTAAATGGAAATGTACCAGACATAACCGTTGAGTTGTCTTTCATGAAAACTTGATGTGCATATGGACAGAAGAGAGGAAGAAATAGGGTGAAAAGAAAACAAGATGATGAATGAATATAAAACCTCTCATCTGTTATGTCTTAGTCTGGAGCCCACTTACTATCTTGTCTGTTGGTCACATTGACATTATTCATTTACTAGCCTATCATGTACATAGGTAAAGATAAAATGTTTTTACCCATTAAAATACACTGTCCTCTGTTAAAAATCCATTTGTGTTGTGTGTGAATTCAAGCTAGTAAAGCTACCACAATAATTAGAGGTACAACAATAACTAATGATTACATTTACAAGAATGACATCTAAATGATAATATGGTACATACAACATACCTTTTTTTAACTGCATGAAATCATTGTGTTTAAAGCAAAAAATATAAAATGCACTCTGGCAGACAGAGTAAAAAGTCCCATGATGAGATATGTCTGCATGTAAGACTCCATCCCCTGCCTGATCCACATACTGATGAATCCACCTCATCATTAGCTCTATCACTTCTTTGGCAGTACTTTAAAGGAAAACAAATATACAGGCAATTTAAATTAAATGGTCTGAACCCTGTCCTTTAAAAAGCTGAAAGAAAAATTGTAACTATTGCTTATTTTATTCCATGTACCAAATTTTCAGTATTGCAATTTTTTTTAGCCTTCTCCCAATAATGTGTTTAAAATACCTTACTTACAGTAGTTCAAAAAAAAAAAGCCTTTTACCAAAGTCGGCTTAGGTTCAAAATAATGAGCCAGATGGGGATGAGGAAGAAATATTATAATTCAATGACCATTATTGTTAGGAATAGTCCAACATGGGAGAGAATAAAATTCAATAAACCAGACAGAGAGGCCAATTTAAGTTCAGCAGCAAAAAAATACAATTAATTACAGTGTGGGATTGACCATGGAAAAAATTATGGGCAGCTTAGATGGGGAGAGATGAGGGTGTAGTTTCATCCTTACCATCAAACGCAAGGGGAAAAAATCAGTAAAGGGGTCATTCATTTATTATGTAACACCAAAATATTAAGGAAGGACATGAGGGAGTAATAGGTGAGAAGCCTGTGCTACAAGAAAAAAATCAATTCATCAAATACCAAATTCCATCTACTGAGCGTGTAGAGTGAATTAAAGATAGGATTTCTAATTAACAAATGTGCCATATGAGGCGTGCTTGACAGTGATAGCTTCAGTGAACTGTAATCCTATTGTTTGGCGGTAGGGACTCCATGGAAACTGACAGTCTTTAATAAATAGATCTTTTTATCTATGTCTGGGTAACTCAAAAATTATACATTGCGAAAATTAGCTTTAAAATATTTAATCAGAAATATTCCAAACAGAAGAATAGTGATCAGGATTTAAATACCAAGGTAAATGACATTTTAAAAATTACTTATTTATGTATACATTTTGAAATTGAATGGCATATATCCTTTTTTCTAAGCATATCAAAAATGCATCATGTTATAAATAATTATTATTTTAAAACATGATTTTTTCTATACAAATATAAAATTCTAATGGAAGGGAGTGATTCGGGTGTACAAACATTAGAAAATTTTAAAGACACTGATTTTCTTGATTAATTTCTATTTAAGTTAATTGTAAACTAATTTTGAATATAAAATATCTTGTTAAATATCCAACTACAACATTAACAAAAACTATTTTGTAAGATTTTAGTGTAATTACTTAACTATCTTAAAATTCATATTTTCAATGCATCAAATTTTCAGAATACAAATAAATGACTAGAACACATAAATTTTGATCTAGCAGCATAACAGTGTATAAATTAATCATCTATAATTACACTTACTCAATGGAGGTATATTTAGCTCTGGTAAGAAAACTGCCAATATAGCAAGCAGCTGTTTGTCTATATATGCTTTGATTGGTCGGGTCAGTTATTTTTTTCCATAAATAATCAATAAAACCATCAGCCAATGCCTTCAAAATAAACAGAAAAAATAATTAGCCACACAGGATTTAAAATAGAACAAGTATTAAGAAAATTACTTCACAAGTAGAACTGAGATTATAACTGAGATTTTACCTTGAAATTTTGTGCTTAGAGCTTTTAGTGGTGTCAGTTTAAAAACTAAAGAACTACAGCTAGTTTGTAAGAAGCTTATAAGAATCTATGGAATACAACATCAGTCAAATGAGTAAATTTACTAACCTCCTTAAAACTGCAAATATAAAACAATAAAAACTGAACATGGCACGAAGCGTGGGTGAGAAATATATATTTATCAAAGATAGATAGTAATTCTCTGTACAATTTCTTGGTAGCTTCCCAGTCAAGTTTATCTGTAAAGCCAAAAAGAAAAAATACCTTGAGTTAAAAAAACAAACTTATTTGGACAGATTCAATTTAACAATAAAACATATATAAGTTGGATAAAAACATACAAAAAATATAATTACCAGAAACATAGCAGCTTCTTCTGATGTATTCAAAACAAAGTGACATCATGGCATCTAAAGAGCCAGCTAAAGGTAAAGCTGTCATTAATTTGTTTTCTTTTTCATCTGGGTTCTGGGCTGCTGTATTCTGTTTACCTCCTTCAGTAGCTTCATCCTGTCTCAAGAAAATTAATACTTCATGTATGTGTATATATTTTTATTTCAGTTTAACAGACAAAATGTGTACACATTAGACTCTTCACCATCCAGCTCAATGTGGAAATAGGTTATAAATTATGATTTTAACATGAGTATACATTTCCCGTAGGTCTATCCAGGGAAAACTAAACACACAGGCTATTTTAAAAAGTTAAAACTCATTAACTTCTTTATGTCCCACAATGATGTGTTTTTCTAAATCTTTTGTCATTCTATAAACCTAGCCACCTGCATGAGGTATAACAGCTTTCCCCATGAAAATAAATGTTAACATTTTTGTTGCTACTGCCAGCTATTAAGCATGTTTAGGCCTAATCTTAGGTTTACTGTAATGAACTTAACAACCAAATAAAGCATTAAAAGTGCCTATTAAAAATCATCAATATGAATGACAATAGTTACTTTATTGTGAAAAGAAATCATGACCAGACTGATACTAGCCAGATAGTAAGAGAGTCAAACGCAATAAAACTTTGTTTGAAACAATAAATATTCATAAATATATTTATACTATGCTAAATCAACTTTTTTTATCTGTGTAATAAAAGTGAAAATATTACTTAAGGTTAATTTTTTTAGCCTTTCTGTAAAAAAATACAATTAAAGGAATTTATACTTTTTTTGTGTAAATGAATAAAGAACACACAAAGTAAATTAAACCATATAATAACCTACCATTTCAAACTGCATTTCTTCTGTTTCATTGTTTAAAAGATCTGATAAACACAGCACTGTATTGATATCCAAGCGAGAAGATCTCACCTGAACAAGATTCATAAAAAACTTAGTGATGGGTAAACTATGTCCAGGCATAAAAAAAGTACACAATTTTCTTATAGTAACAGTAAAAAAAATTAACAAGAAAAACATTTAAAATGAAAGTGAACTAATTCTAACAATCATTTTGTTGCTGTTTTTTTTTTCATTTTTTTTAAACTACTTATTTTAAGTTATATTGTTTTGAAATAATTATACAATGTTTTATTTATGCTTTTATTCAAATTTGCTTTAGAAAATGACAAGAGAGATCAAAAACTAGATTTATACTGTTTATAACTTTTAAATCAGATGTAAAATGTCATTACGTGTGTAAGGTTGCTTTCAAAATAGATGCCTAATTACAGAGGTAAATTTACAAATATCGCTGAATTTCCGGAGAAATTTTTAAAAGATATTGCTTATTCAGTTTTCTTTCACGAAATCTTAACTAATTTGTTAAAAAGATTTTTAAGTTATCAAAAATTTTTATGTATATTCCACATTTTCTATAGATTGGCTTTTTATGTCTATTCCACATTTTCTATAGATTGACTTTAAGCATATTTCACTTGGTAGATTACTGGGTACAAATTTTGATATTCACTTACATCTAACTTTAGCATGTTCTTAATCACCAATTCAAAAATCTGTAATCTCAAAGTTGGCATATACTGGATAACTGTCAACAATCCTTGAGTGTAGTATTCAAAATACTGAACACTTTTATTGATGTATGGAAAATATTCCTCCATAATTTGGACTAATAAAAGACTTGTGCTGGAAATGGATATAAACATAAAGCAAGATTTAAAAACATTTTTACTGTTGCCAAATACTAGAGAGCTAATATTTTAATGTCATTGTTGATTGTTAAAAAGTAAATCTACTCACACAGGAACCAGCTGTGAAAGAGAACTAAGAAGACCATGGATGTGTGTCAAGTCATTCTGAATTTTCAACTTTGATAGTTCAAGATTTTCAGGTTGAGACAACAATGTAAGATCTATTTAGAAAAATAACACTTAATAAAAATATTTTAATGTGGACTATAAAATATTTGTATCAATTAAAAATCACATCCTTCACACCAGTAGAAAATGAGAATTACACAGCATGTATAATCACTTAGTTTATTTCAAATGGCTTGGGCATAAAAGGTGTACAAACCATTATGACCCGCTCAAAACCTAACAGGTCAGAAATCTGTGTGTTTATCCGTTTGATTTTATTTTATCTGTTGAGTAGTGATTTTATCTAAGTGCAATGTAAAATAAAGGCATAACTACAGTACAAGAAGCTTAACACTTGAGAAATTTAAATTTCATTTATGCATTAAGTTATTCCAAATGTTCAATTTTTTTTTTTGACAAATGTAAAAAATACAAATCACAATTACTGGTATCCATTTATTACTCCTAAACCAAACAAAAATTATACCTGGAATAAATGATTTGACAAGTTTCCTAATCAGGGGCTTCAGATAGAATGTTTGTGCTGATACCAGATTTAATAGAAAAGATTTATAGGTGGCTATAAGATCAGGTCCTCTGTCCAGCCAACTCATACTCTTAAAAAAAAGCAATAATCACAATAATACATGTAACATGATTGAAGTAAAATACCATCTCTAACTTGTAAAAATTATTACATCTCTATATAAATATATATATAAAGCTTAACCTCTGTCTGATCATTCTTAAGTTTGCTTAATACTGCAAATGTTGCATTCAAATATGGAATTTTAACTTTATGCCATAAATATACACTGTATTTTTGTCATTACAAATGTTAACGTCTAACTCAATTATAGTCAGGAAAAAAACCTATGTCAATGATTAAACATAAACTTTAAGTACATGTATTCAGTTTTGGTTGTAGCACACCTAGAACTGTCTTGCAGCACACATAGGAAAAGAGCAACGTGTGGTATAAATGCTATTATTTTATAAAAAGCGAAAAGAATAATAAAAATACATTAAGGCATGCAATTACTAAAAAATTCCTTTCATTACTAACCAATATTGTAAAAACCAAGGACTGATGCTCTTGTGTCAACAATGTAATGTGATGTTCAAGATCCTCCAGAATTTTTATAACAACATCAGGCTGAAAAATGGTGTTCGTTTTTAGACAAGAACTATACAAATATCAAATTAAGAATAAATATGGCCATACAAAATTTTAAAAGACATATTTGATTTAAAAAAAACTGTTACATATGAAACTGATTTGAGTAAATAAATCTCATTTTGTATTGATCCTTCTGTCTGCTTTTATAAGACACATAACTATTTAGAAGAATGAAATTACATCAGTCATAATAATTTATTTACAAAATGTAAATCTGAACTAACAAAATGTGATTCACCAGAAAGAAACATCCAACGTATTAAATAACTGTAGTATCTAAAAGTATAATTAAAAACTTATTTTTTTTATTTACATAAAAAGTTACAATTAAAGTTTTAGTGTTAAAAATTTTTTAAAGAATATAAAAAAATTATTGGTATACTTTTTAAAACAGATCAAAGCTTAAAGGCTGAATAAATTAATACTTCATACCTCTTCTTCTACACTTGACAATTTCTTAACAAGTACATCATATGTGTTGAATCCCTAATTTAAATTTTAGAAATAAGGAATAAGTATAAATATGTATTTTGAAAGATGACAAACATGTTTTCTTGAAAGTACAAAATTAGAAATTAGTTTTTAAAATGTGAAAAAACTAAAAAATGAATACATGTAACCCAGCCTAAAAATATGTATATTTGAGAAAGTGGATTTACTATTGTGTCAATTCTTACTAACACACAGATCAAGGCCACAATTTATAGAAATAGTAAATGTTTCAAGACTTAGCTGCACAATTATGAGAAATGAGATTTACTATTATAAGCTAAACGTATTTTTTTCATCATCTTTTTAAATGACTTCTCAATGCAAAGTGTTCAAGAAATGTAATTTGGCATAATTCTTACATCCATACAAAGTATTCAGATATAAATATATTTGAATAAGGCCAGTCTCAAAGCATGGATTCGACCAGGCACTTGCCTGTAAGCCCTGGCACATTGCTTTGCTGAGGGACTCATAATGATTTTCAAAAGGGCTTTGCAATGAATCATTTGAATGAATCTTTCTTTAGCAGAGAAATTTTGCAAGCATATACAATTTGTGTTTAAATTCAAATTCTTATAGGTGGACACTATGATAAGTAAAATTATATTAAATCCATTTACTGAGTATTAAATACCAATGAAAAAATAAATAATTATTATAATTATAAATATTACATTTATTATGGGAATAATTGATATTTGAAAAGAAAAATATAGCCATTAAAAAAACTCACAATTCCAGTATTTCCTGAAAGCTGTAAAACAGATTTTATGTCTGTATAAAAATTTACACCCGCAACATCCATTGTGTTCTTGGAATTACTCTGCCTCAGCTGCTATTAGGTCTATGCAAAAAAAAAAATTGATAAGAAGCCTTCGTTGTAGAAAGGTGCTCATAATACATAACATGCATATATCAAACAAAGCAAATTTTGCCATTAGACATAATAGAAACTTAGATGATAGGTTCCAGAATATAAAGCTATCAAATTAAATGACTTTTTAGCCTTGGAGTTATTTCAATGCATCAACAGATTTGATGCAATCAGTTTACGCTTCGTAGTCTTTATATATTTTTTTGAGTGGCATTAGCATGAAACCTATTCAGTGACACTTGCTTTTGCCGTCTTTTATAAGAATTTCATTGAAATTTTACACAGCATTGTGTTAACTAGATTTATCATTCAGAGCGACATTTACACTATTATTGTTGGGAGTGTTCAATAATTTAACCTAATAAGGGTAATTCTAAACAACGAATTAAAGAAAGTATGTGATAAAGGATGAGACTATTATTAGGCTCTGTGAGAAAAAAAGTTTAGGCGAGATGATCATTAATAATAATATTATTATTCAAAGATTTTGCACCAAATATAGACATAGTAATAGGCTGAGCTTTGAGTTTTAAAGTAGGAAATTAATATAATCATTTATTTCCCTTTCAGAGACGCTGTTGTGTGTTTTTAAAAATGTTTTCTGAGCTGAATAACTAATTACTGGTAAAAACTTGAAGCTACTAGTTATTACTAGTACTCTCTTTCTCTCTCTGAACTATCTCAGTGATTACTGTGAGCTTAGTCTCTTAGAGTTTGTGAAATCAAGGCCAATGACAAGCAAGCTACCCATCTGGTCCATTCTGTAGTCCGCCAGTCCGGGGCACTCAAATAGCACATGTTCCACAATTTCCTTATCTTCACTGCAGTGTATGTAAAGGCGCCAAAGGGAATCAACACTGGGACTCAACCTCCCAAAGTTCGCACTATAGGACAGTGCAAAACTGGGAAATTAGTGCCTGCTCAATCCTCCTGATCAACCACCATGGGTTAGTTTTTTTATCAAAGTACCTATTTAATGCATTGCTTAAAAAAAAAAGGCAGTGATAAATATGATACCACGAACACAGACTCACTGTGGGTCAATAATATTTTAAATAATACAGACTAGCCATTTGTATTTCTTTCTACAAGTAATGACATTTTTAAAGTTATATGTTATGTAAATAGTGGTTCTTTTATATCATAACAATATAACTTAGTATAACTTTTAAGTTTGAATTAGATACAAAGAAGATTCAAAAGTCAGTGTACTATCGTTTATAGCATCTTAAAGACCCAACAAAAAGTGTAAAATAGCAAGATAAGTATTTTAAATTGTAGAAGATAGAATTTTTTTTTTGTAGTATTGATAGAAATATGACTTTCGAATCATGAATGATGATTCGAATAGTAATTAATACAGATAGACAGTCAGATAGTTATCAAAACCATAAAATTAGAAAAACAGTAAAAAATAAAGTGATGACGCGACGGTAACTTTATTAGTTTTTAAAAAAAATCTTGATGATAGATTTCACTTCTGTAAATTACCTTCTTAATTACTTAATAATCAGACCATATAATTATAATCGGACGTGTACATATATGCAAACTCAAAGCATGCTGTACATTTCAAGTGTCTATTTATACAGAAATCGTTCATGCATCCGGAAGGCGGAAGGTTGACCCTTAATGCTTCATATCCAGTGGTTGACCATGTTGTTCTCTGAGATTGACTATGAAACTAAACTTTGTGCACAAATCACTTTTGTTATATCAGTCTTGCTTTTAATTAGGCTTTTGATTTTTTAGAGCATTTTCGAAAAAAAAATGCTCTATTGTCCCCGTTTTGTCTGTCTGTCATCACCCTATATCTCAACAACCATAAGTCCTAGACCCATGATGTATATATCATTTTGTAGGTCTTGGCCTGCCAAGTGTACATCAAAAGTTCATTTCGCGATAGGACCTCTGAGGGCCGGGCTTCAGGGCTCCTAAGGGGCTTATATATTATATATACACCCTGTACGTTCAATAACCCATTCATTTGGTGCGAAATACTGCAGCACGTAGTTTCACCAAGATTTATTAAGAAACTCATCAAATGAAATAGTAAGCTTGTGTTCTGAGTTTAATTGAAAGTATCAGAGCTATGCAACGATTGACGGAGTTTTCGGACGATTAAATGACTATAATTTCGAATGTTTTCAATTATGAGTCCTATTTCAGTAACCACAAACCACTTGTAGTTAGATTTAAGAGACAATATTTTTTTTTCAAATATAAAGAAACGTCTTTATAATTTTTTTTACAGATATATGCATTACACAATTGAATTTATAAACATTTCCAAAATTTACAAATATTTACTGAAAGCTAACAAACGTACTGATACATAACACGACAATGCGCTAACACGTACTGTGTCCAGAATGGAACAGGCTTAATTGCTTGTTTTTTAATCTGTAGATTCAATTTTAAGGCAATTTAAACTAGTGGTTTTTATTTCGCCTGTAAGCAATCTGACATTTTTTTTCGCCTGTCAAACAAATATAAAATAAAATAGGTGTCAACAAATGACGTATTGCAAAGTTAAGGGCTCGTCCATATTTCAAGTAAAAAAAATCAAATTATGGGTTAATTTCACACTCGGACAAACCCACATACCAGTCAGGTCCACCAGAAGAAAGGGCACTTATCATTAACTTATCAAGGCCCCTGGCCCAAATGATTTAAACGTTGGGAAAATGGGGGTTAGAGTGGTCATTGTTAAAGAGTTTTAGCGGCACAGGATTACAGGTGGTGACCTTAACAGCCTTTTCTCCTAGTGCTGACAATTAAATGTACATCTGCTTTTGGGTCACGGCCATACTTGGGCCGCAAATGTTCTTAGCTAAAGACCTCATGGTACCATTGCCTAGCCCCCCCCCCCCCCCAATCCCCAAATAGGAACGGTCTGCTAACAGATAAATGAAAAAAAAAAAAGAAATAATGAATGAATCAGTATAAATAATTCGTTTATTTAGTTCAAACTAGTCAATGTCCTATTGTAGTATTACGCAAATGATAAGAAACATTTGTGGAAATAAGCTTAGCATGTCGTTTCCATTTAAAACAAAGAAATTAAATGTAACCACTAGCCCTATAGCATATACAATGTAATGCTAAACGTTCTATGACCGAGAAGGTGACTTATCTTAGTAGGAAAGATAGTCCGTTGATGAGGATTTGATGTAATCCTAATTTATATGTCCTGCTGGATGATGTTTAATGGTACGCCATTTCAGTGTAACTGGGATTTAGAATTTCTGCAGATGAATTGTGGAAACAATCACTGTAAATTCAATATCATGCTGATGTCAGTGACTATCTTGTAACGTTGAGAAATCAGATGCCAGTTATTTACCTATCTAGGGGTGAACCATATCAGCTCATTACAGCAGCCATATAGCTTAAAGAATGCTAACAATTGCCTGATAGGCTGATAGGCTATGTGTATAAGTCTGCGTATTCTGTCAACTATTTTGTTGGAAAAGCGCCCATTCAGCAATCTAAAAATTGAAATAATGTTTTAAGATTTAAAATGTGACAACCACATATTGTGGTTATGACAAGTCAGATATGATCTAGCAAATTGATTCATTAAAAAAAATTATATATGTTACCAGGGTTGTTGACAATACTCTTAAATTGTGTCGTCAATACCAGTACCAATATTTCATGAAAATGGTATCGTCAAAACCAGTACAAATACTAAAGTAAAAATGTATTGCCAAAATCGATACCAATACAATACCAATACTTTTGAGAATAACAAAATATTTGTATTTAAAATATAATGAGTGCAAGTTTTTCAAGTTTTAAAAAAAAAGTAAAAACAATAAAATACAATGTCAAAGCACAATTTTAATGCTAATCACTTCACCACTTGGGGGCTGTCCATTATTTATGTCAACAATTTTTTGGCGATTTTTACCCCCCCTCCCCCTTGTCAACAACTTGTCAAACTTCCAGAGACCTGCCCCCTATAAAATTACGTCAACATTTGATTACCCCCCCCCCCTAAAAAAAGGTGGCTTCCAAAATGTTTAAGTGGCAAAATTAGTTAGGAATATAGTTAGTTTAATTAAAATACTGAATGTTAAGCGAGTGTGTAACACAGGACTACAACCGCTGCTTAATTTTCCTATTTATTAAGTAATTACATTAAATTTTAAAAAAGTAACATTGTTGACGTCAACTTTTCTTGACCTCCACCCTCCCCCTTGTCCCCCTCTTCTCCCCCCTATTTTGTTGACGTAATTAATGGACAGCCCCTTGGCAGTACGTAAGAAGACCATCATTTCAAAATGATCATTGCTTAGCCTAGAACGTAACGGCATAAAAACACGCCCACCCAATGAAAACAGGCGCTCAACTGCAGCACTAGCTTAAGTCCAGTGTTCATTTTCAGGCATAGTTTCTTAATGCTTGGGTAGGGTACTAATGACAGCATTTCTGATGAGTTATCTTCAAGATATCTGTCTACTTCAGCAGAACTGTTACTATTAAGCATAAGCAATTCGACCAGGTTTTGCCGCCGTGTAGTAAAACAAGCAAAAAAATCTGTTGGTAGTGTTGATAACTAGTAGTGATTGAATTTAAAAAGATTAATTTTAAAACAATGTATTAAAATCGCTATTGTTTTTCTGCAAATAGCTAATAGTGGCAATAGAAAAGTATTGGTGTCGAGTATCGAAATTGTTTCGTTTAAAATGTATCGGCGATACACAAATCAATACTTGATACAAAAAGGATCGGCAATACAGCAACCAATGCTAAAAAAAAGTATCGTCGATACCGATACTTCGATACTAACAACCCTGAATTTACTCATACTGGAAATATTTTTTTCTGGGATTCATTTTACTATTGCATTTCTAGTTATAATAAATACTATTTTATTTAAAAAAGTACAGCAGACTTTTGACTATCCTGTCTAATAATGCGCAATGGTATCTCCAACATACCTAAAGCTGGATAGGCCTTTAGATCTATAAACAATAATTGACTGCCTTACATATAGGACTACTAATTAAAAAAAAATATTTTACTAAGTACTGAAACTCTGAAACTCTTAATAATTCTTTTTTTTTTACCATCTACAATTATTATTTTTTAAAGTAAAAAAAACCATTAAGGATAAATAAACATTAACTATGATAAAAAAAAAGTTAATTGCAAAACGAAAACATGTAGTCGGGTGTTTATTGTACATGTATATTATGCACATATAAATGTGTAGCTTTCTATAGAATATGTCGCACACGGACTTCTTCACTTTAAAGATCAGAATATCTTTCCAAAGCACTGGTGAGATGCCAGAATAGGTGCTTTAAAATGCATTTTTTTAGTCTAAGAGATGTATCGTTGTGGCACTCAAATAAAAGTCACACGATTCAACCTATCCTTCCCGTACCAATCTACCCTTCCTGTACCAATCTATCCTTTCTGTATCAATATATCCTTCCCGTACCAATATACCCTTCCTGTACCAACCTATCCTTCCTGTATCAATCAATCCTTCCTGTACCAACCTATCATTCCTGTATCAATCTATCGTTCATGTATCAATCTTTCCTTCCTATACCAATCTACCCTTCGTGTACCAATCTATCCTTCCTGTACCAACCTATCCTTCCTGTATCAACCTATCCTTCCTGTATATATCTATCCTTCCTATACCAACCTATCCTACATGTATCAATCTATCCTTCCTGTAAAAATCAATCCTTCCCGTACCAATCTACCCTTCCTGTACCAATCTATCCTTCCTGTACCAACCTATCCTTCCTGTATCAATATATCCTTCCTGTACCAATCTATCCTTTCTGTATCAATCTATCCTGCATGTACCAATCTATCCTTCCTGTATCAATCTATCCTTCCTGTATCAATCTATCTTTCCTGTACCAATCTATCCTTCCTGTACCAACCTATCCTTCCTGTATCAATCTATCCTTCCTGTAGCAATCTATCCTTCCTGTACCAATCTATCCTTCCTGTACCAACATATCCTTCCTGTATCAATCTATCCTGCCTGTATCAATCTATCCTTCCTGTATCAATCTATCCTTCCTGTATCAATCTATCCTGCCTGTACCAACCTATCCTTCCTGTACCAACCTATCCTTCCTGTACCAACCTATCCTTCCTGTATCAATCTATCCTGCCTGTACCAATCTATCCTTCCTTTATCAATCTATCCTGCCTGTACCAACCTATCCTTCCTGTACCAATCTATCCTTCCTGTATCAATCTATCCTTCCTGTACCAATCTATCCTTCCTGCATAAATCTATCCCGCCTGTACTAACCTATCCTTCCTGTACCAACCTATCCTTCCTGTACCAACCTATCCTTCCTGTATCAACCTATCCTGCCTGTACCAACCTATCCTTCCTGTATCAATATATCCTTCCTGTATCAATCTATCCTTCCTGTACCAATCTATCCTTCCTGTACCAACCTATCCTTCCCGTATCAATCTATCCTTCCTGTATCAATCTATCCTTCCTGTACCAACCTATCCTTCCTGTAGCAATCTATCCTTCCTGTACCAACCTATCCTTCCTGTATCAATCTATCCTTCCTGTATCAATCTATCTTTTCTGTACCAATTTATCCTTCCTGTACCAACCTATCCTTCCTGTACCAACCTATCCTTCCTGTATCAATCTATCCTTCCTGTATCAATCTATCCTTTCTGTACCAATTTATCCTTCCTGTACCAACCTATCTTTCCTGTACCAACCTATCCTTCCTGTATCAATCTATCCTTCCTGTACCAACCTATCCTTCCTGTATCAATCTATCCTTCCTGTACCAATCTATCCTTCCTGTATAAATCTATCCCGCCTGTACCAACCTATCCTGCCTGTACCAACCTATCCTTCCTGTACCAACCTATCCTTCCTGTATCAACCTATCCTGCCTGTACCAACCTATCCTTCCTGTATCAATATATCCTTCCTGTATCAATCTATCCTTCCTGTACCAATCTATCCTTCCTGTACCAACCTATCCTTCCTGTATCAATCTATCCTTCCTGTATCAATCTATCCTTCCTGTACCAACCTATCCTTCCTGTATCAATCTGTCTTTCCTGTATAAATCTATCCCGCCTGTACCAACCTATCCTGCCTGTACCAACCTATCCTTCCTGTACCAACCTATCCTTCCTGTATCAACCTATCCTGCCTGTACCAACCTATCCTTCCTGTATCAATCAATCCTTCCTGTACCAACCTATCTTTCCTGTATCAATCTATCCTTCCTGTACCAACCTGTCCGGATACCGAGCCTCTGGATACCACTATATTTTAAAAGTTACCATTACTCTTGGCAAGTTTTTAATTGATTTTTTTGTTCAGCTGCATCAACTATAAATATTAATGACCTATATAACATGATGTTGATGAGTGCCGAAACGGGTTTTTTTTTTATTGTTTGTAGTAAACAAAAAACTTTCACAGTCGTAGAAAATTAAGTTTATCAAAATTGTGTAAATTAAAGTAATTAAATAATAGAAACATCTGGCTCATTGTAAGATTTCAGATGATTTATTCTAACTGGGTAAAGAAAAAATACCACTACAAAGAAAGGAATGGGACGTGTTTTGTGTGGGGTTGGGAGGGGGGGTCTTTTTCTTCTTCCTTAAAACACTTGTAGTAGCTTAGGCTCTCAAATGTATCGCACCAACGCAGTGCCGTAGCGAGATTAACAATACCTTTTTAATACCTTTTTAGCGCCCCCCCCCATTCGAAGCCATATAATATTATATGTAAAATATACAATTTGGCGCCCCCTTTGTGAGTAGCGCCAAGGGCAAGATACCCCCCTTGCCCACTATCGCTACGCCTCTGCAAGAACGGAATAATTTTTTTGGGCAGTCTTCTTGAGTTAGGATCTTGACATCCCTGCCTATTTTTAATTCACTTTACACCGTTATTCTCAATGCTTGTTTTGGCCTCCACATCAGTGGCGTAGCGAGGGGGCGGGGCAAGTAGGGGCATCATGCCCCGGGCGCTGCTCACAAAGGGGCGCCAAATGGTATATTTTACATATAATATTATATGGTTTTTGAATGGGCGGGGAGTGCTAAGAAGGTATTATGCCTCGGGCGCGAGGTAAGCTTGCTACGTCACTGCTCTACGTTCTTCTAAAGTCCTGTGGGTTCCATTCCGTTGCACGGTTTTCGGAAATGTGTCAGATCCATCGCGGTTTTCTTGATTTCTTGGCTAATGGACAGTTTAGGTATGTTTTTGTTCTTTTTTTCTGTTTGTTTTTTTTTTACTGTTTCTTTTCCTATAAATTTGTGTTTAAAATTGTTTTCGAAATGATGCTTCTTTAAGCACTTGTATGAAGGTGTTCAGTGAACACAGCATGCATATCGGGCCTTCAATAACTGACCTCTAAAAGAGCTGGAGTGCTCATGAATCATATTTTACTATTATTTGGTAGTCCATACTACACAATTGGTGTCATATTTATATCTATGTTTGGTGTATAGCATCTTAAATTTTCACAACAAATTATTAACCGCATGTTTCAATCGATTAATACAGTGTGTGATATATTGTTACGTTGTGAATCAAATATGTGACGTTGTGAATGTTACTTTATAATTTACAAGGCGTAGGATCGCCAAATGTTACGTACACAATTCTCTAATATATATGTATCAACACCAACACTTGGTATATGAACAAAAGATCAAAACTAAAATGGTTACTAACATAGATGAATAGGTATACAATATATAATATAAGTCCTTGTCTAGTTATGTCTTTACGTCTTCACTACAATCTACAACTACTACTCAGGGCTGTCTACACCGAACTAACTCCAAGTATGCGGGGCCGACTCCCCACTCTCTCTCTCTCTGTGGGCCGACTCCCCACTCTGACTGTGGAGACACCTTTTGCGTCGACTTTATAAAGGCTGGAAGGAGGTGCGATTGGGATAGTTGATAAACCGTGTGTGTGGGGGAAGGTGGGACATCTAGCATAGAAGGGGTTAAGTTAGACACGTTACATGGGGGGGGGGGAGGTACGGTAAATTCTAGACGTAACATTTCTAACCATGACCTTGGTCAACTGATGAGTCACTCGCTTGGGCGGTGTGTGGGCAAGTTCAACCTTACGGTGTGGGAAGGGGCGGGGAAGGTGGAGGGGTGGTGGTAATTTCTAAACGTAACAAATATAAAACGACATAAATGAGCCGTTTGAGGCGAAAAAAATTATTTAACAATTACCTTTCATGCACTATTCGATGCAGCTCAAATTTTAGTCTTCAAATAAATGCCTAGATTTTTTGTTTAATACAAATATATATGTTTTAAGGCGGCATTTACATAACGTCCGATATTTCAGCTCTATGAACACTCAGTTAAAATATAGTTCAGTGCTGCATAGACTAATCCCAACAACCTTTTACGAATGCTGCCTGAAATGTGATTTGGTGTGCAACAATAACCACTGCGTATCTCTCTCAATGCCAATGAAGGTCCGTGGTTCGATAATCGGTGAGGACCAAATGGATATTTCAGGTCATGATTAAAGTACCCGCTATATCTCCAGTGGTGCCTCCATGACCATTGCACTATCGGTTAAGGCGGGGACGAAAAAATGGTACCATAAAAACCGTCCCATAAATGGTTTATAGGACCTAAGAGATTACATATCCTTACAGGGACGTCTTACACACATCTGTATGCAAGGCCACCCTTTATTCTGAAGTGTAAGCTAGATGTAAGGTTATTAATAAATGAGCAGAATGTGTTCCATGAGCTGCCAGCGGTCTTAACGTAATATGTCCACTGCCGTGGAGAGGTGTTATTCAAACAGTTGACCAGCTCTTAATGAGAACGTACATTAGGAGGGAAACTTTTCAATAGTTCTAAAAAAATTATCAACAAAAATGTCGTCTGCTCGAAGTGAGGCTACAAAATTTTATTTGAAAATTTCTAAGATTTTACCTACTTTTGCTGTTAAATATGTTAACTTATTATTTTTTGGAACATTTTCTTTTTTCATTGCCTTATGTGCACATATTTTAAGTTGCACGATAGGACATTTTCAACGGAATTTCTCGTAAAGTTTTAATCCTTATCCGAAAAGGACATATCCTCGGTTTTAGAAAATCTTAAATTAATTTTGATTCATCAACCAAATCCACTGCACAGTCATCAGATATTGTATTTTTTTTCGTAGATAGCTATCATTGGCGTCGCTATCAACTTGGTGCCCCCCTATCGCAAACTATTTGAAGAGGCCCTAGTTGAAAAATTGAATGACTTTTTATTTTGTCGGAATTCTTCACGAAATTTATTTTTTGCCGTAAAGTAGACAATTTTGGGGACAATGTCGGGCTGTACATGAACTTCTACGTCCATCATCCTTGAACTTCTACCTCCATCATCCTTGCGTCAACCGAAAGCTGTTGAAATCTACTTTCATTTCTTACAATTTTCGATTTATTTTCATATTATTTAAAATATACCATTTGGCGCCCTTTGTGAGTAGCGTCCCGGGCATGATGCCCCCTTGCCCCTCCTCGCTACGCCACTGCTCGTCCTAAGCCAGTACCTAACTGGGCCGAACTGTAAAACCTGTTTCTCCTGGTCCACCCCTTTTGTTAAATTTATGAACCCATTTTAACCCACAGCTCAAGTTTGCCAGCCCCGTGCTAAAGATTCAAATTTAATCACAGATGCAGCATACACTTAAGCCTTAAGACACATACATCAACAAAAATTGTTATATTGCTTAATTTTTATTAACAAAAAATGTATTTCTCAATGTGTACAAAGAAAAAAAAGTAATCTAGAACATTTGGGATATGACATCCAGTCAACATTAGAATAAATATTTAAGAAAGATTTGGTGTTATAGATTGTTACTGAAAGACGAGATGGATCAAGGTTTCACTTGTATGAAATAAACTACATGTAGTTCAATATTAATTAACAAATGTTATAACGACATAGGCAAATACACGACTATTGAAAGACAGCTAAAGATTTGTATTTAGTTTCATTGTGTTTTGGTTAAATATAAATAAGAGCATCATTAATGAAGGGAAATTAATTATTTTTACATGTGAAATATTTTGCGACATTGGCAAACGACGGTTGTTCATTGTACTAATTATTTCACCCTACTTTGTTGGCCCCCTAGCAGTTATTGTGAGTAATAGCTGCACATTTATATGGCAATAAAAAGTAAGGCTTTTAATAATAATAATGAACATGTAGTTTGTTTGCATTTTAAGGAATAATTCATGTTATTTGTTATCAAGTGTTGAAAACAATGTACAAGTAGTAAGACACTAAAGAATAATTTAACAAAAAATATTACAATAGATGAAATACTGTGTGGCCTTGAACTTTCACCCTAATTTGAAATATATAAATATTTGTGGAAAAATATAAGCTTTCTCTTTTATATAATACAAAAAAAAACCCATTTCATCAGCACATCTATTTGGTACAAATATGTTAAATGACTTAAAGGGATACATTTTTACAACATTGTTTTAATTATTGGTGAGTATACAACTAAACTATATATTGCATGACTTTTTGTACAGATGAATGTAGCACACGATAGTCGTAAAGTTAACACAAAAATACCACTGCAAACTTTCTTTTGAAATGTAAGGGTTGGAATTTATAAGTGAAGATTATGGTATCCATTTGTAAAAAAATATACTAAATATAATTCGTGTGATTCATGGAATTTTACTATTAACTTCTCTTAAGAAAAATTAAAACAGGCAAAAGAAAAAAAAAGAATTATTCACAATAAATAAATTTGCAAATTTACACATCACAATAAGGAAGACCAAAATAAAATATAAAAAAATGAACTATAACATAAGTACATAGCTCTGTTTATATTGTGTAATAAATTTACATTTCTGATTATTAAATAATATTGAATAATAACAAGGCAAGTGAACAACTTCCACTAAAAACTTTTTTGTAAATCTATCTAAAACTAGATTATGAACTTATTGTTTTAAATATAATATTTTACTTGTAGCGATCAAAGGAAATTGCTTCACACAGGTTACAGCTTATAATACATCTATTTATAATATAAACTAAATATTTATTTGGTTATATATTTTACTTTAGCCCTTTGTAAATCATGTAAAATTGATAGTATTTGCTGAATTTTTTTTATGCTCGTAATTAGGTTTTAATTCTCATTGGCATATAGTTTATGTTTTGATGTATACTTTTCAGCAGATTATTACATCTCATGTTGGGTAAAGTGTAAGATACAGCAGATCACATTATTTTTAGATAAAGTTATTAAGATGGTGTGGTGGTCAGTGTCGCTCTTGTCTCAGAATGGGTGTGGGTTGGGCACCACCACAATATTCTTGCGTGGGCGTCTTCTCGGTTGTCCAGTCAGACGTCTCAGGCTTGGAGGTGCCGGTGACTTTGATCGGGACCGGATCTTGTGGGCCCCGGGGAGTAGCAGCTGTTCTTGATCCGCTGAGCTTTTCCTGTGTTCTGATTGGTCCAGGGCTTGATCCAGCACTTGATCTAGTGTCAGCGGCTGATCGTTCTCACGTCCAGCCTTCACATGCCCCCCGGCATTCTTATCCTTTCGCCGAGTGACACCCCTGTTGGGTTCTGTGTCGGCGACATCTTCGGGCAGAAGAACGATGGGTGGGGATCTGCTTGGTCGGGACGTCTGGGGTGCGTGGTCACTTCTGACACTCACTTTCCCCGCGTCTTTTTTCGCTAACTGCATCTCACTCTCGCTGTCGGCATAGGCGTGCTGTGTCTCGCCACTGGCCACTTCACGCCCATAGTTCTCCCTTACGTCAGTCACTATTTCATAATCTGGGTCATGTGCGCCGGCGTCGGAGTCAGTGCTGCATGACATCTGGTGCCTGACCAGTTTCCTCGTCTTTTTCTTCCTCTTATCTGGAACTTGATTCTGGTCCGGGGTATCTTTCGATTCCTCGAACTCCGACCTAACATCCTGCGCATCTGACATTTGGTCACATGACTGGTCACAAGTCTGGTCACTGTCACCCCCTTCAGCTGCCAACTTTCGTCTTTTTCTCTGTAACCGCCTTCTCTTAGATTTAGATATTCGCGACATGGTCTGCTGTTTCTCCCCGTCTTCTGGTTCTGTAATTTCATTATCATCATCTTTGATCATTATGCTTTGACTTTTCAAGACCAAGTCGTCAAAACGACCCACATCACTTTCCATCTGCGGCATTTCTTCCGGCACTACATTTTCTTCTTCATCATTTATTTTGATTATAATGTTTTGACTTCTATTTGTCTTAAATGAGTCATCAACATTGGTTGCCAGACTGCCAGTTTCCATCTGTGGTAATTCTTCTAGCACTTTATTACCGTCGTTGTCCTTGTTGAAAGCTATGTTCATGTTGTGATTTGTCTCACTTACGTCATCTTGTGTAATATGACTGGTGTATTTCTCGCTAGCAATGACCAACTCTTGGTATTCCGCTGGAAACGACTGGTGTATGTCGTCAATTTCCTCTGATTTAAACTGTTCAATAACGTCATCTATTATGAGATCTTCTTCGGGATCAAAGGAAGTTTTCCATTTGCCGGGGTCGTCACTCATGGCTCGAGATAAGTGCCCTGACATAGATCGTTCATACAGAGACGGGATTCTTCGTTTAGACGTTATCACTGTGTTCTGGCTCAGTTCCTGCTCTTCTTCAGCAGTTCCCAGAAATTCTTCGTTCATGTCTTCACCAGAATCGATCTCTGCTTCTTCAAATATTTCGTTTGTCTTATTGGTATCATGGAAATCACCATTCGTTTCTAGGTTTTCAAGTAAATTTTGTACATTTTGATTACCAGTTGGTAAGGGCTCAGTTGGCCCTGCAGGATTTTTGTTTTCTTCATCAGAAGAATCATCCTTTGTAAGGTGAGACGTATCTTTATATCTTGGAAGATTTCCAAGTGCACTAAATGTTTCTAGGCACGTTTCAATATTCTCCAGAGCATCCGATGTTTCTTCGTAAGTTTCAACTTGCTCATATGAACTGGCTGATTCTTGGTATGTACCAGCAACCTCTTGAGCACTCGACGTTTCTTCCTCTGTTTCAACATGCTCATGTGCACTGGATGGTTCTTCATATGTTTCAACATGTTCTTGTTCACTGGATGATTCTTCAAATGTTTCAACATTATCATTTTCACTTGGTGATTCTTCGTATGCTTCATCAAGCTCTTGAGCAGTCGATGTTTCTTCGTATGTTTCGACATGCTTTTGTGCACTGGATGGTTCTTCATATGTTTCATATGGATCTTGTGCACTGGATGATTCTTCATATGCTTCAACATGTTCTTGTTCACTGGATGATTCTTCAAATGTTTCAACATTATCATTTTCACTTGGTGATTCTTCGTATGCTTCATCAATCTCTGGCACAGTCGACGTTTCTTCATATTTTTCAACATGCTGTTGTGCACAGGCTGATTCTTCATATGTGTCAACATGTTCTTGTACACTCGATGATCCTTCGTATGCTTCAGCAATCTCTTGAGCCATCAATGATTCTTTATATTTTTCATCATTTTCTTGATTATAAGATATTTCTTCGTATGTTTCAACGAACTCCTGTGCACTCGAGAATTCTTCGTAGTTCGCAAAAGTCATTTTTGCACCAGATGTTTCTTTGGTTTCAAAACTCTTCGGTACATCAGATTTAATTTCAGCCTGGCTAGATTCGACTACTTCAGATCGTTGAGTTTTTACGTTATCTTTGTCGTACCTGGCAAATGACTCGTAGCACAAGCTTTCATCCATTGGACTCATGGGCGAGTCTTTGGGATTAGTCAAATCTTCCATGGCGACTTCAACCTCGGCCATCAGTACAATTTCTTTCGAGATAGCCGAGGCGACCTCATCCGTTAGACGCTCTCGATACTGAGGAGACTGAAAATCCAAAATGTCGTCGACATCATCCTCTGACCCACTCTGATAGTTGTCATCGTCATTGTCAACTTCTTTGTCAACATCCTCTTCACCAGACAGTTCTTCATCAACCTGGCTGCCGCCCAAGTCGTCGTTCACCAATAGTTGTGGTATCTCTCCAGTGCTCACATCGGTATCTTTGACAATGTCTGTCTCAGAATAGTTCCCTTCGCCGTTGATTTTAGTTGAAATCGAATCTTCATTACTTTCCGTCGAGAAGCTCTGTGAGTCAGAGAGGCTCATTTCGTCTTCGGTGTGCACTGCGCTGGTATCAGGGACATCAGCGAGCGTTTGGCCCAGTAGATCGTCGTAAGTTAGTTGGACTTGGGCTGCTTCTGATGTGATATTACAAGCCACAACAACACTTGGTGTTTCTGTTGCGTATTGATCAACACTAAGTGTTTCTGTTATTTCTTCATCAACACTTGGTGTTTCTGTTGGGTCTTGATCAACAGTTGTAGTTTGCGTTATTTCTTCATCAACAGTTGTTGTTTCTGTTTTTTTTTCATCAACATTTGGTGTTTCTGTTATTTTTTCATCAACACTTGGTGTTGGTGTTATTTCTTCGTCAACACTTGGTGTTTCTGTTGCGTCTTGATCAACAGATGTTGATTCTGTTGCGTCTTGATTAACTGTTGTTGTTTCTGTTATTTCTTCATCAACACTTGTTGTTTCTGTTGCATCTTGATCAACAGTTGTTGTTTCTGTTATTTCTTCATCAACACTTGATGTTTCTGTTGCGTCTTGATCAACAGTTGTTGTTTCTGTTATTTCTTCATCAACACTTGGTGTTTGTGTTGCGTATTGATCAACACTAAGTGTTTCTGTTATTTCTTCATCAACAGTTGGTGTTTCTGTTATTTCTTGTTCAACACTTGATGTTTCTGTTGCGTCTTGATCAACAGTTGTTGTTTCTGTTATTTCTTCATCAACACTTGGTGTTTCTGTTATTTCTTGTTCAACACTTGATGTTTCTGTTGCGTCTTGATCAACAGTTGTTGTTTCTATTATTTCTTCTTCAACACTTGGTGTTTTAGTTGCTTCTCGATCAACACTAGGTGTTGGTGTTATTTCTTCTTCAACATCTGGTGTTTCTGTTATATCTTCATCAACACTAGGTGTTTCTGATGCGTCTTGATCAACAGTTGTTGTTTCTGTTATTTCTACATCAACACTTGGTGTTTCTGTTATTTCCTGTTCAACACTTGATGTTTCTGTTGCGTCTTGATCAACAGTTGTTGTTTCTATTATTTCTTCTTCAACACTTGGTGTTTTAGTTGCTTCTCGATCAACACTAGGTGTTTGTGTTATTTCTTCTTCAACATCTGGTGTTTCTGTTATATCTTCATCAACACTAGGTGTTTCTGTTGCGTCTTGATCAACAGTTGTTGTTTCTGTTATTTCTTCATCAACACTTGGTGTTTCTGTTATTTCTTCACCAACACTTGGTGTTTCTGTTGCGTTTTGATCAACATTAAGTGTTTCTGTTATTTCTTCCTCAACACTTGGTGTTTTAGTTGCTTCTCGATCTACACTTGGTGTTTGTGTTATTTCTTCTTCAACATCTGATGTTTCTGTTATTTCTTCATCAATACTTGGTGTTTCTGTTGCGTCTTGATCAACAATTGGTGTTTCTGTCATTTCTTCATCAAGACTTGGTGTTTGTGTTATTTCTTCATCAACACTTGGTGTTTCTGTTATTTCTTCATCAAGACTTGGTGTTTGTGTTGCCTCTTGATCAACAGTTGTTGTTTCTGTTATTTCTTCATCAACACTTGGTGTTTCTGTTATTTCTTCATGTACACGTGGTGTTTCTGTCATTTCATGTTCAACACTTGGTGTTTCTGTTATTTCTTCATGCACATGTGGTGTTTCTGTCATTTCATGTTCAACACTTGATGTTTCTGTTATTTCTTCACCAACACTTGGTCTTTCTGTTGCGTTTTGATCAACATTAAGTGTTTCTGTTATTTCTTCATCAAGACTTGGTGTTTGTGTTATTTCTTCATCAACACTTGGTGTTTGTGTTGCCTCTTGATCAACAGTTGTTGTTTCTGTTATTTCTTCATCAACACTTGGTGTTTGTTTTGCGTATTGATCAACACTAAGTGTTTCTGTTATTTCTTCATCAACACTTGGTGTTTGTGTTGCGTATTGATCAACACTAAGTGTTTCTGTTATTTCTTCATCAACACTTGGTGTTTGTGTTATTTCTTCTTCAACACTTGATGTTTCTGTTGCGTCCTGATCAAAAGCTGTTGTTTCTTTTGAGTCTGTTTGTGTTTTAGTTGCTTCTCGATCAACGCTCTCTGTTTCATTTGTGTCTTGATCAACATGTGGTGTTTCTATCCAGTCGTAAGTTTGTTTAGCTACATCCTTGGTTTCTGTCATTTGTAAAACAGCTTTATATGACTGCCTGTCATCTTCACCAACTACTTCATGTATAATGCTTTCGTCCAATGATGTCAAACTTTGTATGTTTTCTTGTTCTATTTGATTGTCAGCATCTGTTTCAAACTTTTCTAAAACAAAAAAGTCCTGTTTCTGTGTCATTTCCTCTGTTGGTTCCTCTATGACTGTTTTATTGTGGTCGGTATAAATATCATCTATTACTGTTTCATTCTGGTCTGTATCTACATCATCTATGACTGTTTCATTCTGGTCTGTATAAATATCATCTATTTCTGTTTTATTCTGGTCTGAATCTACATCATCGTTGGATGTTTCTGTGCACTTACCGACGATATCAACATCAATGAATGCACCATTGCAACGCTCAGACTTAAAGCTATCTTCTTGCTGTCCACTCTGAAGTTGACTGAAGTGTAGACCTGTATACTCCTGAGAATCTAGCACCTCGTTGACTATATTCTCCGCCACTTCATCCGCCAGTCGGTCGTCAAAGTCTCTTTGTGTGTTGTCTGCAGTTAGCGTTTCGCTTCTATCAGGCGAGTCTCTGTTACTACTTTGAATGTCCGACGTTTCGTCATGCGACCCATCGTCTTCTATCATAACGAAGTCTTCTTCATTCGGGTCACTTTCAATGCTGGCTGGTGACGACACTCGCTGGCATGTAGAGTCGTCAGCGAACATTCTGTTGCCGAGTCTGTCTACGTAGTACAAGGTCTGTAGCCTGAACAGTACAGACTGTTCAGGGTCACCTACTGCACGGGCCTCAGAGAGTAAATCATTGTTAGAAGTCTGCGGCTGGCCTTCACTGTCAGGACAGTTTGTTGACAGTTGCTCTGAAATATTCCAAAAGGGTCGGACATCAAACAAGTCATTGGCATCAATTATTTCAAACTCATCACTACCGGACGAGACGCCGTCAGCGCTGTCCTCGGTAACTGAACTCACGCCATGCAGGTTAGTGTTATCGTCATGCAAGATTTCAATGTCATTGTCAGTCTGCTTTAATACGTGTTCTACATCGTGACATGCACCTGTCTGGTCGCCGCATTGAATGTAATCATCTTCGTAACTTTCTGACTGGATCTCGGCAATGCTGTAACCACATGGGTTTTCTTCTTCATCTCTCATTTCTTGTATTTCCTCAACTTCTAAGAAAGATTTCATATGACTGTCATGATGTATTGCCTGTCTTGATGTACTTGTCATTTCATACGACTCAGATTTTGTCAAAGAATTTGTTTCATAGACTATAAAAGTCTCCACTCTGTCAATTTGGTGGAAATTGTCTACTTGAAGAATTTCGTTCGCTAGAAAAGTTTCAAGTCTGTCTATTTGTGTTAGCGTTCTTTCCTTGTCGTGTGTCTCCAAAATTAAGAATTGTTCCGTCCTGTCAATTTCACAAAGACCAACTTCACTACTGACAACCTCTATTGGACACTCTGTATTCAAACTGCTAGACTCACCCGTGGACACATCTTCCGTGTCTGTGAAAACATCCGAGACCGCGTCCGACTCTGTTTCATTCTGTGTGGCCATCAGGTCGTGCTCTTCTAGTATGAACAGATCGTCTTCCTCAACGTGCTCATGAGTCAGCTCCGACTCTGTCATGGACTCATGCATCGGTGTGTTGCACGGTACTACTGTTTCATCCTCGTTAACATTGTCTTGGTCTGTCCGAGTGAGACTCGTTTCTTGTTGATGATCTACTGAGACATCATCTTTGCTTCCGTCCTCTCTGGCTCTGTTTTCGCTTTCTTCACTCACTTCTGGTGTCTCGCCTTGCTCCACGGAGTGAGCCTGATCAATGCTGGTGGAGTCGGAGTCACTGGACTTCTGTTGCTCCGGAGTGACAGCTCCTCCCAGTAGAGACATGATCTCGTCAAGAATCTCGTAAATTTCTTTCTCGAGCTGCTCTCTGTTCTCGCGGGTTCCTTCAATATCGGCAGCATCAGATGTGCTTGGGGTTCTTCCAGCCTCAGTCTTAGTTGGACTTTCAATGTTGGTCTGATGAGCGGTGGAGTCGACAACAAGGGAACTTGACTTTCTGTGGCTTGTTGACAGGTTAGATAATCTGAAAGTTAAAGCGTTGTAATTTAAAGCTCGATTATTATAATCATTACATTTTAAAGTGTTTAAAAACACTATTGAATAATAATGTTCTGTTTTGGATGGGTAATTCAATCAGGCGATCACCATTGCGAAACAAAGAGAAATATTGCTTATTATTCATCTTAAAGTTAGCAGCTGTACTTACTCTTGCATTACTTCTGTCGTGGATAACGTTCCCTGCTGTAGCTCATGTGCCATCTTGTCTACCAATGTGTCTAAGGTTCCGATGACATCAAGGTGGCACAGGTCAATGTCCGAGCTTACATTACGAGAGAATGACGTCATTAGAGATTGAACTTCTGCAAGCTGAGCGGAGTAGTCCTCATCTTCTGCTGAGAACAAAGATCAGTTTTTAATATACATTTTTTAACTGTATGCCTGTGATATTTAACTGTATGCCTGTGATATTTAACTGTATGCCTGTGATATTTTGTGTAAAAAAATTATCTTATTTATTTTATTTTGTTTTGCTAATTTTAATTCGCCTAAACATTTATCCTGTGATACCTTTTGAGTTTTCATGATGAACATTGGTGCCAGTTACTGCTTGTTCTTCTAGTGATGTCTCTCTTGTACCTTCACTTTTGATGCATATTTCGGCCCCATTCACTGACACTGCTGCTACCTCTTCTTGTTGGCTTCGTAGCAATTCATTCCAGCTCTCTGAGTTATATGAGACTTCTTCAGTCTGGGCGTTGTCTTCGGAATGTTGGATATCACTCAGTCCACAAAGTTCTTCTGTCAACACATTGGCTTTGTCTTTATGTGTTACGACATGGTCAGTTTCTTCTCGAAATTCTGTATTTACAGACAAATTGTCTTCCGTGTCTTCTGTCATACTCTCATGGAAGCCAGATTCATTAGTCATTGCGAAATCATTTTCACTTTCGTCACATATTTCAGTCATGTCATTATCGTCGGTCACAACATCTTGGTCTAGACGTTTCTCATCTTGAAAATCAGTTGTGTAATCCGTAATTAGACTTTCGTCGTCTATATTGTCAGTCAGATCTTGAGAGAATTCTCCAGTGTCAGCGGCAGCGTCTGTCTTTGTGGTATGCTGGATGATCATCACATCATCGCTGCTCTTGATGTTGTCAATGTCTTTGTGGATTTCTGATGAGTCATCAATGTTTTTGTCGATTTCTGATGAGTCATCAATGTCTTTGTCGATTTCTGATGAATCACCAATGTCTTTGTCGATTTCTGATAAGTGAATGTCTTTGTCGATTTCTAATGAGTCATCAAAGTCTTTTTGGATTTCTGATGAGTCATCAATGTCTTTGTCAATTTCTGATGAGTGAATGTCTTTGTCGATTTCTGATGCGTCATCAATGTCTTTGTTGATTTCTGATGAGTGAATGTCTTTGTCGATTTCTGATGAGTCATCAATGTCTTTGTCGATTTCTGATGAGTGAATGTCTTTGTGAATTTCTGATGCGTCATCAATGTCTTTGTTGATTTCTGATGAGTGAATGTCTTTTTGGATTTCTGATGAGTCATCAATGTCTTTGTCAATTTCTGATGAGTGAATGTCTTTGTCGATTTCTGATGAATCAATGCCTTTGTCAATTTCTAATGCGCTGACGTTTGTGCGTATTTCTTGTCTGATATCGTCCACACAGAGCTCAGTTGAATTTTTCACCTCGCATGTGTCTTCTTGTCTGTCTTGAAATTCGCATAGGAACTCAGTCTGGGATTCTAGTTCACTGTCGGCATCACTGATTGGTTGATACGTTGTTACACTTGTTGTGAGCTTGTTGTCTACTTTTGTCATGTCCATGCGGTCATTTTGGTCTATTTCTTTCTGCGTGGTAATAGACTGTTCACTTTTGATTGGCAGTTCATCGTTAGTTATCTCTGTTTCATCATATTCTTTTGTTTCAGCTTTACTTTCTTGATTTGGAAAAATCAATTCTGTCACTTGATCTGAGCTCTCAACCTCTTTCTCTTTTTTGTATAATATTTGAACTAATGCCTCGGAGGCTGGGGCATCTTTTGCGTCAAAGTAAACTTCGTCGAACGTCGAGTTGTCCACGGTGTAGAAAATTTCAGAATCCTGATTTTTCAGATTGGCCAGCTTTGGTCTGTGGCTAGTCTCTGTGTCGTCCTCTGTCGTCAGGAAACTGACCCGTTTCTCCGTTGGTTTACATTCTGTTTTTTCTGTTGATGCCTCTTCCTCGCGTAGCTCACATGTCTGATCTACCTCTGATGTTTCGCTGTCTTCATGGAGATAACGTTCTTCCTCTTCTTCATCCCCCGTGGTGGACCCTGCATCTTCTTCACTGCTAACATCTGTGCGCCGTGAATCGCTGGCTGCTGATATGTTCTGCATGAGATACTGGAGTTCTCTGTGTTCTATTAGAACGTCATCTTCATGTGGCTGGATGTCATCTTCCTCACCGACTGAATCATTGTCAACTTGTTTATCATCTTCTTCAGTTTGTGCACTTTTTTGATATACTTTTTCAGCTATATCTTCTTTAATTTCGCCAGCTTCTTCATTTTCATCTTCTATTTCTTCTTCAATTTCATCATCATCTTCATTTTCATCAATGTCGTCTTCTGTACTTTCTCCACTGTCGTCTATATTCTCCTCAATTTTTTCATCTTCTGCACTTTCTTCCTCTTCTGTATTTTCTTCTATATCTTCTTCTTTTATTTCTGCCTTTTCTTCTTCCTGTACCATATGCTGCGTTTCAGTAGTCTCAATCTGAAAGTCAATTTCTTTCAACTGAAGGGCGCCATCTCCACTGGAAATGAATTCGTTAGTTGACTGTTCAATGTTCATTGGATGTTCAGATTGTGTTAAACTTGCCTCCTCTGACTGAGCCAGATAATCATCTTCATGTTCAAGTTCTACACTGAATTCCTTTTCCTGGAGATAAGTTGTCTGAAAATGTTTATAGTTTTGTTCATCGTCTTCTACACTGAGCTCGTCGTCCCCCTCATTTTGTTCATCAACTTCAGATTCCTCTCCTTCTTCACTCGCATCTCTTTCACATTCATCTTCTTCACCTTCACTTTCTTCATTTTCATCTTCCAAAATCTCGATGTCTTCATTTTCTTTTTCAACTTCTTTACTTTGTAGAGATTGCCAGTTGTTTGTCTCTTCATTGTTAACCTCACGTTTTCTTTTTTCATTGGCTGATTCTATTTCACACTGATGATTTATCTCATCTTCTGTCTCTGTATAACTCTTCACGGCTGAAATGTCTAAAACGTCCACCTTCCCAGTTGAAGTTTTAATGAAAGAAGCCCAATCGGAATCCCCCACTCTGTCAACATCAACGGTACATTCGGCGTCCCTGGTTTGTGTCTGAATTTCTGTATCATCACATTGTCCCATGTTCGCATCTGTTGTTGGTGTCCTATACAATATTTCCCGAGCACGTTCCGTGTCCTGAAACTGTTGCTCAGCACTCACAGCACGAGGCTGTTTTATTTCAGCACTGACCCCTGACTCTATCTCATCAAACAATCTCTCCTTGATTGTGAAATCGAAATTGGAGCTATTGTCTATAGAGTCACCCTCGAGAGTGGCAGCGCCGAAACTGATCGATGTCGACCCGGTTGTGAATACCGCTTCTGGACTGTCTGACCTCCAGACTTTCATCTCTCTGGTGTCGCCGTCTCCTATGTCAATCTCGTGGCTTGGGTGAAAGCTGTCCTCAAAGTCCTGGAGGTTATAAATATCATCACAACCCGGGTTACCGTGTTCACCTGTCTCGTGCTGTTGTCTGAATTCATCGCCTGTGGCGGAGGATGGACTTTCCGGCCGTTGTAAGAGATTCACATCAGATGCCAGCGTGATCTCCGACTCTATCTCGTCGGCACAGGTTGGAAGTGCGAGCATGCCGAACGCCTCCATCATTTTAACGACATCGGGATCGGGAGATTCATGGGAGTCCAGAGACGATGCAGAAAGACGTTGTTTATGCACTTTGTTTACGTCCTCGTCCGTGATGCCGAAAACTTCTAGCATCTCTTGAAATCCGACGTTGGGCTTTTTCACTTTTTCAGATTTCTCACTGGAAAGACTTCCTGCTTTTTTCACTGCTTGTTCACTGAAACTGAAATGAATTGTCGGTCTCACTGGCGATTTGCCGGGTTCTGAAAAGGTTTCCTGTGGAGCATTGGTGGCGAACTCTATCTCATCGTCGGAAGCAAACGAGTCTATGAAACTTTCCTGTAGAGTTTGTGGGACTTCACCGATATCCGTTTGTTCTTCAGTCCGTTCTGCTAATTTTAAGAGACCACAATCGCTTGCTTCAGGACTGATTGCTCTATTTAAGTTATCACTACACTCTGCTGGAGGTATCACCTCCATTTCTGCACAGTCCGACAGTGTGGATAGCCATTCAATACACTTAAGTGTGTCGTCATTTATGTCATAGCAAAACGTTTGACTTTCTTCATTTGTTTGCGTCTCAGGTTCGTAAGATTGGCTTTCCTCTTTCTTTGTGAATGATTTGAATTCCTTTACTTGTTCATCTCCTATTTCAGATGTTTTTAAGGTGTTACTTTCTTCGATTTCAGAGCTTAGGATCTGTGAGCTTTCTTTATGAGCTGGTTCTGCATCCTTTTGCTTGCAGGCAGTTTTCATCCAGTGTGGTAAAAATATATCCTCTGGGTGAGCGAACTGGTTTTGCTCTTCTTGTAGTGGAGAAGGTGTTTCTCTAAGGCCCACAGGTGAGACCACAACTTCTGGTCGGTTCTCATTCTGGACTTCATTTTCTTTTGGACTTATTTCCTCAATGTTGTGATCGTGAATAACTTGCTCTGCCAATGTGAGATTCGCTGGGACACCTCCTAGAAACATAGATTCACTTAACAGAAATATGTCATTTATTTGCAATGGTGTCAGTGTAGGAGGACTAGAAAGACGTGTAATGTTGTCACTTTGTATCTCACTTTGTTTTTTAGCCTCTTTACTCTCATCCTCTTCTTCGCTCTCCTTCACCTCATCACTCCCCTCCTCATTATCACTTTCATCACCTTCTACGTCACTACATTCTTCTTTATCGCTGATCTCTTCATGTTTGTTGTCATCTTCACACTCTAGTTTGCTCTTACCATCAGAAGATGATATCAAACGATCCTTTGTAGCATTTTGACTTTCCTGATCTAGATCTGTAGCGTTGCTTTCATCGTTCTCTGGTGCAGATTTGTGTAATATAATCAGCTTTTCTTCAAAATTTTCTTCATCTTCATCATCTGCATAATCACTTTCGTCACTGTCTGTATTTGGCTCAGAATCTTTGGACATTTCAAACTCCTCAAACTCATCACCTTCATTATCATTATCATCAACACCCGATTCTCTGTCAGTGGGGACAATGACTCTTTCGTTGTCGGCCAAGTGGATTATGTCACTGACTGGAACCTGTCCTATTTCTGTGCCATCGTTGACGCCAGTAACACATCTTCTCTCCTCAGTTGTGTTTTCATTGTCTCTAGTGTTACCATCTTCTGGATTTATATCTTTTTCAAATTGGCCGTAGTCTTCACCAAACTCATGATCTTCTCTTCCTTCATCATCGATTTCTCCACCATTGTCTTTGTCATCATCGTCATAATCACTGCCTACGTCTTTATCTTCATCGTTGTCATCATCGTCATAATCACTGCCTACGTCTTTATCTTCATCGTCGCCCTCTTCATCTTTATCCTCTTCATCTTCATTATCTTCTTCTTTATCTTGCTTGCCATCATCTTCTTCATCCAGATCTTCTCCCTCACTCTCTTCGTCTTTTTCACTCCCACATTCAGACTTATCAATGTCGTCATCTTTTGTTGCCACAGCGCTTATTTTCGTTTCTTGTTCTGTCGTGTCTGTATATAAAGTGCCTTGTACTTCATGACCAGCAACTTCTGTACTCTCTTGTTTCAGTGACTCACTTGGACTTTTCTCACAGGACTGCTCACCATAGCCTTGGGATACAAAGGCCCCATCTGCAATTAATTCATCTATCAAAATCACGCCCGACTCACCGGGAATCAGTGGTAAAAACTCTACCTGTTTGACATCAATATCTAGTACGGCACTTTCGTACTTAGCCGATGGCACGACACAGGCTTCGGTTTGGTTTGATTGCGGATCTGAATGTATAAGTATAGCGTCTTTGTCATAGCTCTGTGTAAGTTGGCGATGATCTTCTTCAAAATGAATCGCTTTGTCTTTTTGCTTCTCATCATTCACTTGTTCGAAATCTTTCTGAATCACATCATCCTTGTCTGTGATACTTTGTACAGCCATCTGTTTTGACTCAGACTCAATCGGCTCACTTTGCGTCAAAAGTCTGTGCTGCAGTAGATCACAATGACCGTCCTCTAACTCATCTTCTTCAGTGTCGCTCTCCTCATCTTCTTCGTCTTCAACATCACTGTAATCTTCCTCCTCAATGGTCTCTGCTACAACATTCCTCACTTCTTCTTTAGTGGGCGCTTGGTATTCTGAATCATCTAGGTCTTTCTGCTCAAGCTCATGGTGCTGTTGATAGAAATCTTCTGCAGGGGCATTATCTTCTTCCGGATCTTCGTCATCCATACTATCAGATTCAAAGCTATCTTGATCGTAAATGTAAGACTCGTTTTGCCGACTCTCCTGTATGTCTTCGGGCGTCTCTTCTTCCACTCCGTTATCTGCATCATACCTTGTAACTGTTGCTGATGTTAAAAGTGCTGAAACTTCCTGACTTACTATCACTTCATCAACATTGACATCACGTACTGATTTCTTGCTTTCCACATCAGTTTCATAGATAATATCAGAGCTTTCCATCACTACGTCTAGATGATTTGCGGCATATGCAATATTTTGAGCAACAATTTGTTCTTTAATGCTGTCATTCATACTTTGCTCATCTTCTGTTCCTGCCTCACAAGGAGCTGATTCTCCTAAACTTGTTTCACTCTCTTCAAGTTGCAGTACTTTATATTCATTTTGCAAACGAACGAATTCCGCATCACTTTCATCTCCCGAGCAGCTGCCGAGGAATGCAGCTTCGACTTTCTGTCTGGCTTCGATGATGGATCTCAGGAACTCTTCTCCAAATTCAACGTCGTTATCATCATAGAAACTGTCTTTGAAATTTGGCATGATCTGAAATAGGTCATCACGTGTGTCTTCAACCTCTTTCACCAACAATGGTGTTATCATTTCAGCAACAATCGCTTCTGGGCTTGGAGGCCTTTTCGTGATGTCTTGTGAATCTGTGCAGTGGATAATGGTGTCAATGTCGTCAGAAGCTGATACAATATATTCTTTGAAGTTGACAATCTGATTGAAGTCCAGATGTGACAGATCGTGTGATGTCTCAATGTCTTCTTTAGATACTATCTCAGAATCATCTGATCTGTTTACAACTTCATCAGAAGATGTGGTGATATCTTCACCTGATTGCAGTGTTGATTCTAGCCGTGTCGTTACACACTCATGGCTTTCCTGCTCAAGGAAAGTGACCTGTAAAATTTCATCTTGATAATCAAGCTGGCCACATATTGATTTCTTTTTATATGGAGAATCTCTTTCAATCAAAGGTAGCATCCATTCATCAGGGTATGCATCTGTATCTTGCAAGTTGCTTACATCTAGAATTGGAACATTAAAATAACTTTTTAATGAAGATGGCTTAATATCCAGATCTTTATTTCCAGCAAAATCATCGTGATCTTCAACATGGAATTTCCATTTATCGGACACGTTTCTTTCAACATCAAAGGAGGAAGATGTAATATGATGTTTAACAGACTCGAGTGTCTCTTCCATCCTACTATCAGAAGAGATACAATGTGGTACATTCAACTCTCCCTCAAATAGCCCATCGAAAGTTTTATCTTCTGTTTTCATTTTCTCAAACAACTCACCAGATCCATATGCTAACATCGTCTTATCATAATTGTTAAACTCACGTCTGGAGATATCGTCTCTCCTGTTATATTCTAAAAATGTATTCGAGAATTCCAGTTTTTCTTGCTCGTTGTTAAAAAAGAGAATTGGGCAGGTTAAAATCTTTACGTCTGATTGTACTATTTCTTCTTGGTTAGGGTGAATGCTTTCATCTTCCAAAGGCTCATTTGAAACTTCATTTTCTGCAAACTCCGCGTTATCATCCTTAATTATATTTTCTGCAACAGAAGATTCTTCTTCTTTTTCAGTTTCTTTCTGTTGTTCAGATACTTCTTGAACTTCTTCCTGTGTAATTACATCTTCTACTACCAATTCCTGCTCTTTATCTACTTCAGCTTGTTCTGTGTCTGTCACACTGGGGACTGGTAGTTCAGATTCAGTTTCCAAAACAGCAGCTGTTTGGAATTCCTCCTCTTCAGCTGGTTGAGATTCCTCTGCAACAGAATATTCTTCTTCTTTTTCAGTGTCTGTGGTCTGCTCAGTTTGTACAGTAATGGCTGTTTCTTGGTCTTCTGCTGTTGAAATTTGTTCAGTCTCTTTTTCAGACTCATCAAGTTGTTCTTCGGTAAGTGAAAAGTCTAGCCTTTCATCTTCTGCAGTTTCTTCACTTTCAACAAATGAGAGGTCTTTCTCTTCTTCAGCTTCAGAGGGCGTGGTTTCTGTTTGGAGAACGACAGCGTCTTGTTCTGTTTGGATTTCTGTTTGTTCAGTTTCTTCCTGTTGTTCAGATACTTTTAGAACTTCTTCCTGTGTAACTTCATCTTCTACTACCAAGTCCTGCTCTTCATCTTCTTCAAAATATTTGGGTTGAGTCAGTTCTGTGATGTCCAAAAGAAGGGAAGGGGAAGTCTCCACTTTATCTACTTCAGCTTGTTCTGTGTCTGTCACACTGGGGACTGGTAGTTCAGATTCAGTTTCCAAAACAGCAGCTGTTTGGAATTCCTCCTCTTCAGCTGGTTGAGATTCCTCTACAACAGAAGATTCTTCTTCTTTTTCAGTGTCTGTGGTCTGCTCAGTTTGTACAGTAATGGCTGTTTCTTGGTCTTCTGCTGTTGAAATTTGTTCAGTCTCTTTTTCAGACTCGTCAAGTTGTTCTTCGGTAAGTGAAAAGTCTAGCCTTTCATCTTCTGCAGTTTCTTCACTTTCAACAAATGAGAGGTCTTTCTCTTCTTCAGCTTCAGAGGGCGTGGTTTCTGTTTGGAGAACGACAGCGTCTTGTTCTGTTTGGATTTCTGTTTGTTCAGTTTCTTCCTGTTGTTCAGATACTTTTAGAACTTCTTCCTGTGTAACTTCATCTTCTACTACCAAGTCCTGCTCTTCATCTTCTTCAAAATATTTGGGTTGAGTCTGTTCTGTGATGTCCAAAGAAGGGAAGTCTCTCTTTATCTACTTCAGCTTGTTCTGTGTCTGTCACACTGGGGACTGGTAGTTCAGATTCAGTTTCCAAAACAGCAGCTGTTTGGAATTCCTCCTCTTCAGCTGGTTGAGATTCCTCTGCAACAGAAGATTCTTCTTCTTTTTCAGTGTCTGTGGTCTGCTCAGTTTGTACAGTAATGGCTGTTTCTTGGTCTTCTGCTGTTGAAATTTGTTCAGTCTCTTTTTCAGACTCATCAAGTTGTTCTTCGGTAAGTGAAAAGTCTAGCCTTTCATCTTCTGCAGTTTCTTCACTTTCAACAAATGAGAGGTCTTTCTCTTCTTCAGCTTCAGAGGGCGTGGTTTCTGTTTGGAGAACGACAGCGTCTTGTTCTGTTTGGATTTCTGTTTGTTCAGTTTCTTCCTGTTGTTCAGATACTTTTAGAACTTCTTCCTGTGTAACTTCATCTTCTACTACCAAGTCCTGCTCTTCATCTTCTTCAAAATATTTGGGTTGAGTCTGTTCTGTGATGTCCAAAAGAAGGGAAGTCTCCTCTTTATCTACTTCAGCTTGTTCTGTGTCTGTCACACTGGGGACTGGTAGTTCAGATTCAGTTTCCAAAACAGCAGCTGTTTGGAATTCCTCCTCTTCAGCTGGTTGAGATTCCTCTGCAACAGAAGATTCTTCTTCTTTTTCAGTGTCTGTGGTCTGCTCAGTTTGTACAGTAATGGCTGTTTCTTGGTCTTCTGCTGTTGAAATTTGTTCAGTCTCTTTTTCAGACTCATCAAGTTGTTCTTCGGTAAGTGAAAAGTCTAGCCTTTCATCTTCTGCAGTTTCTTCACTTTCAACAAATGAGAGGTCTTTCTCTTCTTCAGCTTCAGAGGGCGTGGTTTCTGTTTGGAGAACGACAGCGTCTTGTTCTGTTTGGATTTCTGTTTGTTCAGTTTCTTCCTGTTGTTCAGATACTTTTAGAACTTCTTCCTGTGTAACTTCATCTTCTACTACCAAGTCCTGCTCTTCATCTTCTTCAAAATATTTGGGTTGAGTCTGTTCTGTGATGTCCAAAAGAAGGGAAGTCTCCTCTTTATCTACTTCAGCTTGTTCTGTGTCTGTCACACTGGGGACTGGTAGTTCAGATTCAGTTTCCAAAACAGCAGCTGTTTGGAATTCCTCCTCTTCAGCTGGTTGAGATTCCTCTACAACAGAAGATTCTTCTTCTTTTTCAGTGTCTGTGGTCTGCTCAGTTTGCACAGTAATGGCTGTTTCTTGGTCTTCTGCTGTTGAAATTTGTTCAGTCTCTTTTTCAGACTCATCAAGTTGTTCTTCGGTAAGTGAAAAGTCTAGCCTTTCATCTTCTGCAGTTTCTTCACTTTCAACAAATGAGAGGTCTTTCTCTTCTTCAGCTTCAGAGGGCGTGGTTTCTGTTTGGAGAACGACAGCGTCTTGTTCTGTTTGGATTTCTGTTTGTTCAGTTTCTTCCTGTTGTTCAGATACTTTTAGAACTTCTTCCTGTGTAACTTCATCTTCTACTACCAAGTCCTGCTCTTCATCTTCTTCAAAATATTTGGGTTGAGTCTGTTCTGTGATGTCCAAAAGAAGGGAAGGGGAAGTCTCCTCTTTATCTACTTCAGCTTGGTCTGTGTCTGTCGCACTGGGGACTGGTAGTTCAGATTCAGTTTCCAAAACAGCAGCTGTTTGGAATTCCTCCTCTTCAGCTGGTTGAGATTCCTCTGCAACAGAAGAGTCTTCTTCTTCTTCAGTGTCTGTGGTCTGCTCAGTTTGGACAGTAATGGCTGTGACATGGTCTTCTGCTGTTGAAATTTGTTCATTCTCTTTTTCAGACTCATCAAGTTGTTCTTCGGTAAGTGAAAAGTCTAGCCTTTCATCTTCTGCAGTTTCTTCACTTTCAACAAATGAGAGGTCTTTCTCTTCTTCAGCTTCAGAGGGCGTGGTTTCTGTTTGGAGAACGACAGCGTCTTGTTCTGTTTGGATTTCTGTTTGTTCAGTTTCTTCCTGTTGTTTAGATACTTTTAGAACTTCTTCCTGTGTAACTTCATCTTCTACTACCAAGTCCTGCTCTTCATCTTCTTCAAAATATTTGGGTTGAGTCTGTTCTGTGATGTCCAAAAGAAGGGAAGTCTCCTCTTTATCTACTTCAGCTTGGTCTGTGTCTGTCACACTGGGGACTGGTAGTTCAGATTCAGTTTCCAAAACAGCAGCTGTTTGGAATTCCTCCTCTTCAGCTGGTTGAGATTCCTCTGCAACAGAATATTCTTCTTCTTTTTCAGTGTCTGTGGTCTGCTCAGTTTGTACAGTAATGGCTGTTTCTTGGTCTTCTGCTGTTGAAATTTGTTCAGTCTCTTTTTCAGACTCGTCAAGTTGTTCTTCGGTAAGTGAAAAGTCTAGCCTTTCATCTTCTGCAGTTTCTTCACTTTCAACAAATGAGAGGTCTTTCTCTTCTTCAGCTTCAGAGGGCGTGGTTTCTGTTTGGAGAACGACAGCGTCTTGTTCTGTTTGGATTTCTGTTTGTTCAGTTTCTTCCTGTTGTTCAGATACTTTTAGAACTTCTTCCTGTGTAACTTCATCTTCTACTACCAAGTCCTGCTCTTCATCTTCTTCAAAATATTTGGGTTGAGTCTGTTCTGTGATGTCCAAAAGATGGGAAGTCTCCACTTTATCTACTTCAGCTTGTTCTGTGTCTGTCACACTGGGGACTGGTAGTTCAGATTCAGTTTCCAAAACAGCAGCTGTTTGGAATTCCTCCTCTTCAGCTGGTTGAGATTCCTCTGCAACAGAAGATTCTTCTTCTTTTTCAGTGTCTGTGGTCTGCTCAGTTTGTACAGTAATGGCTGTTTCTTGGTCTTCTGCTGTTGAAATTTGTTCAGTCTCTTCTTTTTCAGACTCATCAAGTTGTTCTTCGGTAAGTGAAAAGTCTAGCCTTTCATCTTCTGCAGTTTCTTCACTTTCAACAAATGAGAGGTCTTTCTCTTCTTCAGCTTCAGAGGGCGTGGTTTCTGTTTGGAGAACGACAGCGTTTTGTTCTGTTTGGATTTCTGTTTGTTCAGTTTCTTCCTGTTGTTCAGATACTTTTAGAACTTCTTCCTGTGTAACTTCATCTTCTACTACCAAGTCCTGCTCTTCATCTTCTTCAAAATATTTGGGTTGAGTCAGTTCTGTGATGTCCAAAAGAAGGGAAGTCTCCTCTTTATCTACTTCAGCTTGTTCTGTGTCTGTCACACTGGGGACTGGTAGTTCAGATTCAGTTTCCAAAACAGCAGCTGTTTGGAATTCCTCCTCTTCAGCTGGTTGAGATTCCTCTGCAACAGAAGATTCTTCTTCTTTTTCAGTGTCTGTGGTCTGCTCAGTTTGGACAGTAATGGCTGTTTCTTGGTCTTCTGCTGTTGAAATTTGTTCAGTCTCTTTTTCAGACTCATCAAGTTGTTCTTCGGTAAGTGAAAAGTCTAGCCTTTCATCTTCTGCAGTTTCTTCACTTTCAACAAATGAGAGGTCTTTCTCTTCTTCAGCTTCAGAGGGCGTGGTTTCTGTTTGGAGAACGACAGCGTCTTGTTCTGTTTGGATTTCTGTTTGTTCAGTTTCTTCCTGTTGTTCAGATACTTTTAGAACTTCTTCCTGTGTAACTTCATCTTCTACTACCAAGTCCTGCTCTTCATCTTCTTCAAAATATTTGGGTTGAGTCTGTTCTGTGATGTCCAAAGAAGGGAAGTCTCCTCTTTATCTACTTCAGCTTGTTCTGTGTCTGTCACACTGGGGACTGGTAGTTCAGATTCAGTTTCCAAAACAGCAGCTGTTTGGAATTCCTCCTCTTCAGCTGGTTGAGATTCCTCTGCAACAGAAGATTCTTCTTCTTTTTCAGTGTCTGTGGTCTGCTCAGTTTGTACAGTAATGGCTGTTTCTTGGTCTTCTGCTGTTGAAATTTGTTCAGTCTCTTCTTTTTCAGACTCGTCAAGTTGTTCTTCAGTAAGTGAAAAGTCTAGCCTTTCATCTTCTGCAGTTTCTTCACTTTCAACAAATGAGAGGTCTTTCTCTTCTTCAGCTTCAGAGGGCGTGGTTTCTGTTTGGAGAACGACAGCGTCTTGTTCTGTTTGGATTTCTGTTTGTTCAGTTTCTTCCTGTTGTTCAGATACTTTTAGAACTTCTTCCTGTGTAACTTCATCTTCTACTACCAAGTCCTGCTCTTCATCTTCTTCAAAATATTTGGGTTGAGTCTGTTCTGTGATGTCCAAAAAGGGAAGGGAAGTCTCATCTTTATCTACTTCAGCTTGTTCTGTGTCTGTCACACTGGGGACTGGTAGTTCAGATTCAGTTTCCAAAACAGCAGCTGTTTGGAATTCCTCCTCTTCAGCTGGTTGAGATTCCTCTGCAACAGAAGATTCTTCTTCTTTTTCAGTGTCTGTGGTCTGCTCAGTTTGCACAGTAATGGCTGTTTCTTGGTCTTCTGCTGTTGAAATTTGTTCAGTCTCTTTTTCAGACTCATCAAGTTGTTCTTCGGTAAGTGAAAAGTCTAGCCTTTCATCTTCTGCAGTTTCTTCACTTTCAACAAATGAGAGGTCTTTCTCTTCTTCAGCTTCAGAGGGCGTGGTTTCTGTTTGGAGAACGACAGCGTCTTGTTCTGTTTGGATTTCTGTTTGTTCAGTTTCTTCCTGTTGTTCAGATACTTTTAGAACTTCTTCCTGTGTAACTTCATCTTCTACTACCAAGTCCTGCTCTTCATCTTCTTCAAAATATTTGGGTTGAGTCTGTTCTGTGATGTCCAAAAGAAGGGAAGTCTCCTCTTTATCTACTTCAGCTTGTTCTGTGTCTGTCACACTGGGGACTGGTAGTTCAGATTCAGTTTCCAAAACAGCAGCTGTTTGGAATTCCTCCTCTTCAGCTGGTTGAGATTCCTCTGCAACAGAAGATTCTTCTTCTTTTTCAGTGTCTGTGGTCTGCTCAGTTTGTACAGTAATGGCTGTTTCTTGGTCTTCTGCTGTTGAAATTTGTTCAGTCTCTCTTTTTCAGACTCATCAAGTTGTTCTTCGGTAAGTGAAAAGTCTAGCCTTTCATCTTCTGCAGTTTCTTCACTTTCAACAAATGAGAGGTCTTTCTCTTCTTCAGCTTCAGAGGGCGTGGTTTCTGTTTGGAGAACGACAGCGTCTTGTTCTGTTTGGATTTCTGTTTGTTCAGTTTCTTCCTGTTGTTCAGATACTTTTAGAACTTCTTCCTGTGTAACTTCATCTTCTACTACCAAGTCCTGCTCTTCATCTTCTTCAAAATATTTGGGTTGAGTCTGTTCTGTGATGTCCAAAAGAAGGGAAGTCTCCTCTTTATCTACTTCAGCTTGTTCTGTGTCTGTCACACTGGGGACTGGTAGTTCAGATTCAGTTTCCAAAACAGCAGCTGTTTGGAATTCCTCCTCTTCAGCTGGTTGAGATTCCTCTGCAACAGAAGATTCTTCTTCTTTTTCAGTGTCTGTGGTCTGCTCAGTTTGTACAGTAATGGCTGTTTCTTGGTCTTCTGCTGTTGAAATTTGTTCAGTCTCTTCTTTTTCAGACTCGTCAAGTTGTTCTTCGGTAAGTGAAAAGTCTAGCCTTTCATCTTCTGCAGTTTCTTCACTTTCAACAAATGAGAGGTCTTTCTCTTCTTCAGCTTCAGAGGGCGTGGTTTCTGTTTGGAGAACGACAGCGTCTTGTTCTGTTTGGATTTCTGTTTGTTCAGTTTCTTCCTGTTGTTCAGATACTTTTAGAACTTCTTCCTGTGTAACTTCATCTTCTACTACCAAGTCCTGCTCTTCATCTTCTTCAAAATATTTGGGTTGAGTCTGTTCTGTGATGTCCAAAAGAAGGGAAGTCTCCTCTTTATCTACTTCAGCTTGTTCTGTGTATGTCATACTGGGGACTGGTAGTTCAGATTCAGTTTCCAAAACAGCAGCTTTTTGGAATTCCTCCTCTTCAGCTGGTTGAGATTCCTCTGCAACAGAAGATTCTTCTTCTTTTTCAGTGTCTGTGGTCTGCTCAGTTTGTACAGTAATGGCTGTTTCTTGGTCTTCTGCTGTTGAAATTTGTTCAGTCTCTTTTTCAGACTCGTCAAGTTGTTCTTCGGTAAGTGAAAAGTCTAGCCTTTCATCTTCTGCAGTTTCTTCACTTTCAACAAATGAGAGGTCTTTCTCTTCTTCAGCTTCAGAGGGCGTGGTTTCTGTTTGGAGAACGACAGCGTCTTGTTCTGTTTGGATTTCTGTTTGTTCAGTTTCTTCCTGTTGTTCAGATACTTTTAGAACTTCTTCCTGTGTAACTTCATCTTCTACTACCAAGTCCTGCTCTTCATCTTCTTCAAAATATTTGGGTTGAGTCTGTTCTGTGATGTCCAAAAGAAGGGAAGTCTCCTCTTTATCTACTTCAGCTTGTTCTGTGTCTGTCACACTGGGGACTGGTAGTTCAGATTCAGTTTCCAAAACAGCAGCTGTTTGGAATTCCTCCTCTTCAGCTGGTTGAGATTCCTCTGCAACAGAAGATTCTTCTTCTTTTTCAGTGTCTGTGGTCTGCTCAGTTTGTACAGTAATGGCTGTTTCTTGGTCTTCTGCTGTTGAAATTTGTTCATTCTCTTTTTCAGACTCATCAAGTTGTTCTTCGGTAAGTGAAAAGTCTAGCCTTTCATCTTCTGCAGTTTCTTCACTTTCAACAAATGAGAGGTCTTTCTCTTCTTCAGCTTCAGAGGGCGTGGTTTCTGTTTGGAGAACGACAGCGTCTTGTTCTGTTTGGATTTCTGTTTGTTCAGTTTCTTCCTGTTGTTCAGATACTTTTAGAACTTCTTCCTGTGTAACTTCATCTTCTACTACCAAGTCCTGCTCTTCATCTTCTTCAAAATATTTGGGTTGAGTCTGTTCTGTGATGTCCAAAAGAAGGGAAGTCTCCTCTTTATCTACTTCAGCTTGTCTGTGTCTGTCACACTGGGGACTGGTAGTTCAGATTCAGTTTCCAAAACAGCAGCTGTTTGGAATTCCTCCTCTTCAGCTGGTTGAGATTCCTCTGCAACAGAAGATTCTTCTTCTTTTTCAGTGTCTGTGGTCTGCTCAGTTTGCACAGTAATGGCTGTTTCTTGGTCTTCTGCTGTTGAAATTTGTTCAGTCTCTTCTTTTTCAGACTCGTCAAGTTGTTCTTCGGTAAGTGAAAAGTCTAGCCTTTCATCTTCTGCAGTTTCTTCACTTTCAACAAATGAGAGGTCTTTCTCTTCTTCAGCTTCAGAGGGCGTGGTTTCTGTTTGGAGAACGACAGCGTCTTGTTCTGTTTGGATTTCTGTTTGTTCAGTTTCTTCCTGTTGTTCAGATACTTTTAGAACTTCTTCCTGTGTAACTTCATCTTCTACTACCAAGTCCTGCTCTTCATCTTCTTCAAAATATTTGGGTTGAGTCTGTTCTGTGATGTCCAAAAGAAGGGAAGTCTCCTCTTTATCTACTTCAGCTTGTTCTGTGTCTGTCACACTGGGGACTGGTAGTTCAGATTCAGTTTCCAAAACAGCAGCTGTTTGGAATTCCTCCTCATCAGCTGGTTGAGATTCCTCTGCAACAGAAGATTCTTCTTCTTTTTCAGTGTCTGTGGTCTGCTCAGTTTGTACAGTAATGGCTGTTTCTTGGTCTTCTGCTGTTGAAATTTGTTCAGTCTCTTCTTTTTCAGACTCATCAAGTTGTTCTTCGGTAAGTGAAAAGTCTAGCCTTTCATCTTCTGCAGTTTCTTCACTTTCAACAAATGAGAGGTCTTTCTCTTCTTCAGCTTCAGAGGGCGTGGTTTCTGTTTGGAGAACGACAGCGTCTTGTTCTGTTTGGATTTCTGTTTGTTCAGTTTCTTCCTGTTGTTCAGATACTTTTAGAACTTCTTCCTGTGTAACTTCATCTTCTACTACCAAGTCCTGCTCTTCATCTTCTTCAAAATATTTGGGTTGAGTCTGTTCTGTGATGTCCAAAAGAAGGAAGTCTCCTCTTTATCTACTTCAGCTTGTTCTGTGTCTGTCACACTGGAGACTGGTAGTTCAGATTCAGTTTCCAAAACAGCAGCTGTTTGGAATTCCTCCTCATCAGCTGGTTGAGATTCCTCTGCAACAGAAGATTCTTCTTCTTTTTCAGTGTCTGTGGTCTGCTCAGTTTGCACAGTAATGGCTGTTTCTTGGTCTTCTGCTGTTGAAATTTGTTCAGTCTCTTCTTTTTCAGACTCATCAAGTTGTTCTTCGGTAAGTGAAAAGTCTAGCCTTTCATCTTCTGCAGTTTCTTCACTTTCAACAAATGAGAGGTCTTTCTCTTCTTCAGCTTTAGAGGGCTTGGTTTCTGTTTGGAGAACGACAGCGTCTTGTTCTGTTTGGATTTCTGTTTGTTCAGTTTCTTCCTGTTGTTCAGATACTTTTAGAACTTCTTCCTGTGTAACTTCATCTTCTACTACCAAGTCCTGCTCTTCATCTTCTTCAAAATATTTGGGTTGAGTCAGTTCTGTGATGTCCAAAAGAAGGGAAGTCTCCTCTTTATCTACTTCAGCTTGTTCTGTGTCTGTCACACTGGGGACTGGTAGTTCAGATTCAGTTTCCAAAACAGCAGCTGTTTGGAATTCCTCCTCATCAGCTGGTTGAGATTCCTCTGCAACAGAAGATTCTTCTTCTTTTTCAGTGTCTGTGGTCTGCTCAGTTTGTACAGTAATGGCTGTTTCTTGGTCTTCTGCTGTTGAAATTTGTTCAGTCTCTTCTTTTTCAGACTCATCAAGTTGTTCTTCGGTAAGTGAAAAGTCTAGCCTTTCATCTTCTGCAGTTTCTTCACTTTCAACAAATGAGAGGTCTTTCTCTTCTTCAGCTTTAGAGGGCGTGGTTTCTGTTTGGAGAACGACAGCGTCTTGTTCTGTTTGGATTTCTGTTTGTTCAGTTTCTTCCTGTTGTTCAGATACTTTTAGAACTTCTTCCTGTGTAACTTCATCTTCTACTACCAAGTCCTGCTCTTCATCTTCTTCAAAATATTTGGGTTGAGTCAGTTCTGTGATGTCCAAAAGAAGGGATGTCACCTCTTTATCTACTTCAGCTTGTTCTGTGTCTGTCACACTGGGGACTGGTAGTTCAGATTCAGTTTCCAAAACAGCAGCTGTTTGGAATTCCTCCTCATCAGCTGGTTGAGATTCCTCTGCAACAGAAGATTCTTCTTCTTTTCAGTGTCTGTGGTCTGCTCAGTTTGCACAGTAATGGCTGTTTCTTGGTCTTCTGCTGTTGAAATTTGTTCAGTCTCTTCTTTTTCAGACTCATCAAGTTGTTCTTCGGTAAGTGAAAAGTCTAGCCTTTCATCTTCTGCAGTTTCTTCACTTTCAACAAATGAGAGGTCTTTCTCTTCTTCAGCTTCAGAGGGCTTGGTTTCTGTTTGGAGAACGACAGCGTCTTGTTCTGTTTGGATTTCTGTTTGTTCAGTTTCTTCCTGTTGTTTAGACACTTTTAGAACTTCTTCCTTTGTAACTTCATCTTCTACTACCAAGTCCTGCTCTTCATCTTCTTCAAAATATTTGGGTTGAGTCTGTTCTGTGATGTCCAAAAGAAGGGAAGTCTCTCTTTATCTACTTCAGCTTGTTCTGTGTCTGTCACACTGGGGACTGGTAGTTCAGATTCAGTTTCCAAAACAGCAGCTGTTTGGAATTCCTCCTCATCAGCTGGTTGAGATTCCTCTGCAACAGAAGATTCTTCTTCTTTTTCAGTGTCTGTGGTCTGCTCAGTTTGCACAGTAATGGCTGTTTCTTGGTCTTCTGCTGTTGAAATTTGTTCAGTCTCTTTTTCAGACTCATCAAGTTGTTCTTCGGTAAGTGAAAATTCTAGCCTTTCATCTTCTGCAGTTTCTTCACTTTCAACAAATGAGAGGTCTTTCTCTTCTTCAGCTTCAGAGGGCTTGGTTTCTGTTTGGAGAACGACAGCGTCTTGTTCTGTTTGGATTTCTGTTTGTTCAGTTTCTTCCTGTTGTTCAGATACTTTTAGAACTTCTTCCTGTGTAACTTCATCTTCTACTACCAAGTCCTGCTCTTCATCTTCTTCAAAATATTTGGGTTGAGTCTGTTCTGTGATGTCCAAAAGAAGGGAAGTCTCCTCTTTATCTACTTCAGCTTGTTCTGTGTCTGTCACACTGGGGACTGGTAGTTCAGATTCAGTTTCCAAAACAGCAGCTGTTTGGAATTCCTCCTCTTCAGCTGGTTGAGATTCCTCTGCAACAGAAGATTCTTCTTCTTTTTCAGTGTCTGTGGTCTGCTCAGTTTGCACAGTAATGGCTGTTTCTTGGTCTTCTGCTGTTGAAATTTGTTCAGTCTCTTCTTTTTCAGACTCATCAAGTTGTTCTTCGGTAAGTGAAAAGTCTAGCCTTTCATCTTCTGCAGTTTCTTCACTTTCAACAAATGAGAGGTCTTTCTCTTCTTCAGCTTCAGAGGGCGTGGTTTCTGTTTGGAGAACGACAGCGTCTTGTTCTGTTTGGATTTCTGTTTGTTCAGTTTCTTCCTGTTGTTCAGATACTTTTAGAACTTCTTCCTGTGTAACTTCATCTTCTACTACCAAGTCCTGCTCTTCATCTTCTTCAAAATATTTGGGTTGAGTCAGTTCTGTGATGTCCAAAAGAAGGGATGTCACCTCTTTATCTACTTCAGCTTGTTCTGTGTCTGTCACACTGGGGACTGGTAGTTCAGATTCAGTTTCCAAAACAGCAGCTGTTTGGAATTCCTCCTCATCAGCTGGTTGAGATTCCTCTGCAACAGAAGATTCTTCTTCTTTTTCAGTGTCTGTGGTCTGCTCAGTTTGCACAGTAATGGCTGTTTCTTGGTCTTCTGCTGTTGAAATTTGTTCAGTCTCTTCTTTTTCAGACTCATCAAGTTGTTCTTCGGTAAGTGAAAAGTCTAGCCTTTCATCTTCTGCAGTTTCTTCACTTTCAACAAATGAGAGGTCATTCTCTTCTTCAGCTTTAGAGGGCTTGGTTTCTGTTTGGAGAACGACAGCGTCTTGTTCTGTTTGGATTTCTGTTTGTTCAGTTTCTTCCTGTTGTTCAGATACTTTTAGAACTTCTTCCTGTGTAACTTCATCTTCTACTACCAAGTCCTGCTCTTCATCTTCTTCAAAATATTTGGGTTGAGTCTGTTCTGTGATGTCCAAAAGAAGGGAAGTCTCCTCTTTATCTACTTCAGCTTGTTCTGTGTCTGTCACACTGGGGACTGGTAGTTCAGATTCAGTTTCCAAAACAGCAGCTGTTTGGAATTCCTCCTCATCAGCTGGTTGAGATTCCTCTGCAACAGAAGATTCTTCTTCTTTTTCAGTGTCTGTGGTCTGCTCAGTTTGCACAGTAATGGCTGTTTCTTGGTCTTCTGCTGTTGAAATTTGTTCAGTCTCTTCTTTTTCAGACTCATCAAGTTGTTCTTCGGTAAGTGAAAAGTCTAGCCTTTCATCTTCTGCAGTTTCTTCACTTTCAACAAATGAGAGGTCTTTCTCTTCTTCAGCTTCAGAGGGCTTGGTTTCTGTTTGGAGAACGACAGCGTCTTGTTCTGTTTGGATTTCTGTTTGTTCAGTTTCTTCCTGTTGTTCAGATACTTTTAGAACTTCTTCCTGTGTAACTTCATCTTCTACTACCAAGTCCTGCTCTTCATCTTCTTCAAAATATTTGGGTTGAGTCTGTTCTGTGATGTCCAAAAGAAGGGAAGTCTCCTCTTTATCTACTTCAGCTTGTTCTGTGTCTGTCACACTGGGGACTGGTAGTTCAGATTCAGTTTCCAAAACAGCAGCTGTTTGGAATTCCTCCTCTTCAGCTGGTTGAGATTCCTCTGCAACAGAAGATTCTTCTTCTTTTTCAGTGTCTGTGGTCTGCTCAGTTTGCACAGTAATGGCTGTTTCTTGGTCTACTGCTGTTGAAATTTGTTCAGTCTCTTCTTTTTCAGACTCATCAAGTTGTTCTTCGGTAAGTGAAAAGTCTAGCCTTTCATCTTCTGCAGTTTCTTCACTTTCAACAAATGAGAGGTCTTTCTCTTCTTCAGCTTCAGAGGGCTTGGTTTCTGTTTGGAGAACGACAGCGTCTTGTTCTGTTTGGATTTCTGTTTGTTCAGTTTCTTCCTGTTGTTCAGATACTTTTAGAACTTCTTCCTGTGTAACTTCATCTTCTACTACCAAGTCCTGCTCTTCATCTTCTTCAAAATATTTGGGTTGAGTCTGTTCTGTGATGTCCAAAAGAAGGGAAGTCTCCTCTTTATCTACTTCAGCTTGTTCTGTGTCTGTCACACTGGGGACTGGTAGTTCAGATTCAGTTTCCAAAATAGCAGCTGTTTGGAATTCCTCCTCTTTAGCTGGTTGAGATTCCTCTGCAACAGAAGATTCTTCTTCTTTTTCAGTGTCTGTGGTCTGCTCAGTTTGCACAGTAATGGCTGTTTCTTGGTCTTCTGCTGTTGAAATTTGTTCAGTCTCTTCTTTTTCAGACTCATCAAGTTGTTCTTCGGTAAGTGAAAAGTCTAGCCTTTCATCTTCTGCAGTTTCTTCACTTTCAACAAATGAGAGGTCATTCTCTTCTTCAGCTTCAGAGGGCTTGGTTTCTGTTTGGAGAACGAAAGCGTTTTGTTCTGTTTGGATTTCTGTTTGTTCAGTTTCTTCCTGTTGTTCAGATACTTTTAGAACTTCTTCCTGTGTAACTTCATCTTCTACTACCAAGTCCTGCTCTTCATCTTCTTCAAAATATTTGGGTTGAGTCAGTTCTGTGATGTCCAAAAGAAGGGAAGTCTCCTCTTTATCTACTTCAGCTTGTTCTGTGTCTGTCACACTGGGGACTGGTAGTTCAGATTCAGTTTCCAAAACAGCAGCTGTTTGGAATTCCTCCTCATCAGCTGGTTGAGATTCCTCTGCAACAGAAGATTCTTCTTCTTTTTCAGTGTCTGTGGTCTGCTCAGTTTGCACAGTAATGGCTGTTTCTTGGTCTTCTGCTGTTGAAATTTGTTCAGTCTCTTCTTTTTCAGACTCATCAAGTTGTTCTTCGGTAAGTGAAAAGTCTAGCCTTTCATCTTCTGCAGTTTCTTCACTTTCAACAAATGAGAGGTCTTTCTCTTCTTCAGCTTCAGAGGGCGTGGTTTCTGTTTGGAGAACGACAGCCTCTTGTTCTGTTTGGATTTCTGTTTGTTCAGTTTCTTCCCGTTGTTCAGATACTTTTAGAACTTCTTCCTGTGTAACTTCATCTTCTACTACCAAGTCCTGCTCTTCATCTTCTTCAAAATATTTGGGTTGAGTCTGTTCTGTGATGTCCAAAAGAAGGGAAGTCACCTCTTTATCTACTTCAGCTTGTTCTGTGTCTGTCACACTGGGGACTGGTAGTTCAGATTCAGTTTCCAAAACAGCAGCTGTTTGGAATTCCTCCTCTTCAGCTGGTTGAGATTCCTCTGCAACAGAAGATTCTTCTTCTTTTTCAGTGTCTGTGGTCTGCTCAGTTTGCACAGTAATGGCTGTTTCTTGGTCTTCTGCTGTTGAAATTTGTTCAGTCTCTTCTTTTTCAGACTCATCAAGTTGTTCTTCGGTAAGTGAAAAGTCTAACCTTTCATCTTCTGCAGTTTCTTCACTTTCAACAAATGAGAGGTCTTTCTCTTCTTCAGCTTCAAAGGGCGTGGTTTCTGTTTGGAGAACGACAGCGTCTTGTTCTGTTTGGATTTCTGTTTGTTCAGTTTCTTCCCGTTGTTCAGATACTTTTAGAACTTCTTCCTGTGTAACTTCATCTTCTACTACCAAGTCCTGCTCTTCATCTTCTTCAAAATATTTGGGTTGAGTCTGTTCTGTGATGTCCAAAAGAAGGGAAGTCACCTCTTTATCTACTTCAGCTTGTTCTGTGTCTGTCACACTGGGGACTGGTAGTTCAGATTCAGTTTCCAAAACAGCAGCTGTTTGGAATTCCTCTTCATCAGGTGGTTGAGATTCCTCTGCAACAGAAGATTCTTCTTCTTTTTTAGTGTCTGTGGTCTGCTCAGTTTGCACAGTAATGGCTGTTTCTTGGTCTTCTGCTGTTGAAATTTGTTCAGTCTCTTTTTCAGATTCATCAAGTTGTTCTTCGGTAAGTGAAAAGTCTAGCCTTTCATCTTCTGCAGTTTCTTCACTTTCAACAAATGAGAGGTCTTTCTCTTCTTCAGCTTTAGAGGGCTTGGTTTCTGTTTGGAGAACGACAGCGTCTTGTTCTGTTTGGATTTCTGTTTGTTCAGTTTCTTCCTGTTGTTCAGATACTTTTAGAACTTCTTCCTGTGTAACTTCATCTTCTACTACCAAGTCCTGCTCTTCATCTTCTTCAAAATATTTGGGTTGAGTCAGTTCTGTGATGTCCAAAAGAAGGGAAGTCTCCTCTTTATCTACTTCAGCTTGTTCTGTGTCTGTCACACTGGGGACTGGTAGTTCAGATTCAGTTTCCAAAACAGCAGCTGTTTGGAATTCCTCCTCATCAGCTGGTTGAGATTCCTCTGCAACAGAAGATTCTTCTTCTTTTTCAGTGTCTGTGGTCTGCTCAGTTTGCACAGTAATGGCTGTTTCTTGGTCTTCTGCTGTTGAAATTTGTTCAGTCTCTTCTTTTTCAGACTCATCAAGTTGTTCTTCGGTAAGTGAAAAGTCTAGCCTTTCATCTTCTGCAGTTTCTTCACTTTCAACAAATGAGAGGTCATTCTCTTCTTCAGCTTTAGAGGGCTTGGTTTCTGTTTGGAGAACGACAGCGTCTGGTTCTGTTTGGATTTCTGTTTGTTCAGTTTCTTCCTGTTGTTCAGATACTTTTAGAACTTCTTCCTGTGTAACTTCATCTTCTACTACCAAGTCCTGCTCTTCATCTTCTTCAAAATATTTGGGTTGAGTCAGTTCTGTGATGTCCAAAAGAAGGGAAGTCTCCTCTTTATCTACTTCAGCTTGTTCTGTGTCTGTCACACTGGGGACTGGTAGTTCAGATTCAGTTTCCAAAACAGCAGCTGTTTGGAATTCCTCCTCATCAGCTGGTTGAGATTCCTCTGCAACAGAAGATTCTTCTTCTTTTTCAGTGTCTGTGGTCTGCTCAGTTTGCACAGTAATGGCTGTTTCTTGGTCTTCTTCTGTTGAAATTTGTTCAGTCTCTTCTTTTTCAGACTCATCAAGTTGTTCTTCGGTAAGTGAAAAGTCTAGCCTTTCATCTTCTGCAGATTCTTCACTTTCAACAAATGAGAGGTCTTTCTCTTCTTCAGCTTTAGAGGGCTTGGTTTCTGTTTGGAGAACGACAGCGTCTTGTTCTGTTTGGATTTCTGTTTGTTCAGTTTCTTCCTGTTGTTCAGATACTTTTAGAACTTCTTCCTGTGTAACTTCATCTTCTACTACCAAGTCCTGCTCTTCATCTTCTTCAAAATATTTGGGTTGAGTCTGTTCTGTGATGTCCAAAAGAAGGGATGTCACCTCTTTATCTACTTCAGCATGTTCTGTGTCTGTCACACTGGGGACTGGTAGTTCAGATTCAGTTTCCAAAACAGCAGCTGTTTGGAATTCCTCCTCATCAGCTGGTTGAGATTCCTCTGCAACAGAAGATTCTTCTTCTTTTTCAGTGTCTGTGGTCTGCTCAGTTTGCACAGTAATGGCTGTTTCTTGGTCTTCTGCTGTTGAAATTTGTTCAGTCTCTTCTTTTTCAGACTCATCAAGTTGTTCTTCGGTAAGTGAAAAGTCTAGCCTTTCATCTTCTGCAGTTTCTTCACTTTCAACAAATGAGAGGTCTTTCTCTTCTTCAGCTTCAGAGGGCGTGGTTTCTGTATGGAGAACGACAGCCTCTTGTTCTGTTTGGATTTCTGTTTGTTCAGTTTCTTCCCGTTGTTCAGATACTTTTAGAACTTCTTCCTGTGTAACTTCATCTTCTACTACCAAGTCCTGCTCTTCATCTTCTTCAAAATATTTGGGTTGAGTCTGTTCTGTGATGTCCAAAAGAAGGGAAGTCACCTCTTTATCTACTTCAGCTTGTTCTGTGTCTGTCACACTGGGGACTGGTAGTTCAGATTCAGTTTCCAAAACAGCAGCTGTTTGGAATTCCTCCTCTTCAGCTGGTTGAGATTCCTCTGCAACAGAAGATTCTTCTTCTTTTTCAGTGTCTGTGGTCTGCTCAGTTTGCACAGTAATGGCTGTTTCTTGGTCTTCTGCTGTTGAAATTTTTTCAGTCTCTTCTTTTTCAGACTCATCAAGTTGTTCTTCGGTAAGTGAAAATTCTAGCCTTTCATCTTCTGCAGTTTCTTCACTTTCAACAAATGAGAGGTCTTTCTCTTCTTCAGCTTCAGAGGGCTTGGTTTCTGTTTGGAGAACGACAGCGTCTTGTTCTGTTTGGATTTCTGTTTGTTCAGTTTCTTCCCGTTGTTCAGATACTTTTAGAACTTCTTCCTGTGTAACTTCATCTTCTACTACCAAGTCCTGCTCTTCATCTTCTTCAAAATATTTGGGTTGAGTCTGTTCTGTGATGTCCAAAAGAAGGGAAGTCACCTCTTTATCTACTTCAGCTTGTTCTGTGTCTGTCACACTGGGGACTGGTAGTTCAGATTCAGTTTCCAAAACAGCAGCTGTTTGGAATTCCTCTTCATCAGGTGGTTGAGATTCCTCTGCAACAGAAGATTCTTCTTCTTTTTTAGTGTCTGTGGTCTGCTCAGTTTGCACAGTAATGGCTGTTTCTTGGTCTTCTGCTGTTGAAATTTGTTCAGTCTCTTTTTCAGATTCATCAAGTTGTTCTTCGGTAAGTGAAAAGTCTAGCCTTTCATCTTCTGCAGTTTCTTCACTTTCAACAAATGAGAGGTCTTTCTCTTCTTCAGCTTCAGAGGGCGTGGTTTCTGTATGGAGAACGACAGCCTCTTGTTCTGTTTGGATTTCTGTTTGTTCAGTTTCTTCCCGTTGTTCAGATACTTTTAGAACTTCTTCCTGTGTAACTTCATCTTCTACTACCAAGTCCTGCTCTTCATCTTCTTCAAAATATTTGGGTTGAGTCTGTTCTGTGATGTCCAAAAGAAGGGAAGTCACCTCTTTATCTACTTCAGCTTGTTCTGTGTCTGTCACACTGGGGACTGGTAGTTCAGATTCAGTTTCCAAAACAGCAGCTGTTTGGAATTCCTCCTCTTCAGCTGGTTGAGATTCCTCTGCAACAGAAGATTCTTCTTCTTTTTCAGTGTCTGTGGTCTGCTCAGTTTGCACAGTAATGGCTGTTTCTTGGTCTTCTGCTGTTGAAATTTGTTCAGTCTCTTCTTTTTCAGACTCATCAAGTTGTTCTTCGGTAAGTGAAAAGTCTAACCTTTCATCTTCTGCAGTTTCTTCACTTTCAACAAATGAGAGGTCTTTCTCTTCTTCAGCTTCAGAGGGCGTGGTTTCTGTATGGAGAACGACAGCCTCTTGTTCTGTTTGGATTTCTGTTTGTTCAGTTTCTTCCCGTTGTTCAGATACTTTTAGAACTTCTTCCTGTGTAACTTCATCTTCTACTACCAAGTCCTGCTCTTCATCTTCTTCAAAATATTTGGGTTGAGTCTGTTCTGTGATGTCCAAAAGAAGGGAAGTCACCTCTTTATCTACTTCAGCTTGTTCTGTGTCTGTCACACTGGGGACTGGTAGTTCAGATTCAGTTTCCAAAACAGCAGCTGTTTGGAATTCCTCCTCTTCAGCTGGTTGAGATTCCTCTGCAACAGAAGATTCTTCTTCTTTTTCAGTGTCTGTGGTCTGCTCAGTTTGCACAGTAATGGCTGTTTCTTGGTCTTCTGCTGTTGAAATTTTTTCAGTCTCTTCTTTTTCAGACTCATCAAGTTGTTCTTCGGTAAGTGAAAAGTCTAACCTTTCATCTTCTGCAGTTTCTTCACTTTCAACAAATGAGAGGTCTTTCTCTTCTTCAGCTTCAAAGGGCGTGGTTTCTGTTTGGAGAACGACAGCGTCTTGTTCTGTTTGGATTTCTGTTTGTTCAGTTTCTTCCCGTTGTTCAGATACTTTTAGAACTTCTTCCTGTGTAACTTCATCTTCTACTACCAAGTCCTGCTCTTCATCTTCTTCAAAATATTTGGGTTGAGTCTGTTCTGTGATGTCCAAAAGAAGGGAAGTCACCTCTTTATCTACTTCAGCTTGTTCTGTGTCTGTCACACTGGGGACTGGTAGTTCAGATTCAGTTTCCAAAACAGCAGCTGTTTGGAATTCCTCTTCATCAGGTGGTTGAGATTCCTCTGCAACAGAAGATTCTTCTTCTTTTTTAGTGTCTGTGGTCTGCTCAGTTTGCACAGTAATGGCTGTTTCTTGGTCTTCTGCTGTTGAAATTTGTTCAGTCTCTTTTTCAGATTCATCAAGTTGTTCTTCGGTAAGTGAAAAGTCTAGCCTTTCATCTTCTGCAGTTTCTTCACTTTCAACAAATGAGAGGTCTTTCTCTTCTTCAGCTTCAGAGGGCGTGGTTTCTGTTTGGAGAACGACAGCGTCTTGTTCTGTTTGGATTTCTGTTTGTTCATTTTCTTCCTGTTGTTCAGATACTTTTAGAACTTCTTCCTGTGTAACTTCATCTTCTACTACCAAGTCCTGCTCTTCATCTTCTTCAAAATATTTGGCTTGAGTCAGTTCTGTGATGTCCAAAAGAAAGGAAGTCACCTCATTATCTACTTCAGCTTGTTCTGTGTCTGTCACACTGGGGACTGGTAGTTCAGATTCAGTTTCCAAAACAGCAGCTGTTTGGAATTCCTCCTTTTCAGCTGGTTTAGATTCTTCTGCAACAGAAGATTCTTCTTCTTTTTCAGTGTCTGTGGTCTGCTCAGTTTGCACAGTAATGGCTGTTTCTTGGTCTTCTGCTGTTGAAATTTGTTCAGTCTCTTCTTTTTCAGACTCATCAAGTTGTTCTTCGGTAAGTGAAAAGTCTAGCCTTTCATCTTCTGCAGTTTCTTCACTTTCAACAAATGAGAGGTCTTTCTCTTCTTCAGCTTCAGAGGGCGTGGTTTCTGTATGGAGAACGACAGCGTCTGGTTCTGTTTGGATTTCTGTTTGTTCAGTTTCTTCCTGTTGTTCAGATACTTTTAGAACTTCTTCCTGTGTAACTTCATCTTCTACTACCAAGTCCTGCTCTTCATCTTCTTCAAAATATTTGGGTTGAGTCAGTTCTGTGATGTCCAAAAGAAGGGTTGTCACCTCTTTATCTACTTCAGCTTGTTCTGTGTCTGTCAGACTGGGGACTGGTAGTTCAGATTCAGTTTTCAAAACAGCAGCTGTTTGGAATTCCTCCTCATCAGCTGGTTGAGATTCCTCTGCAACAGAAGATTCTTCTTCTTTTTCAGTGTCTGTGGTCTGCTCAGTTTGCACAGTAATGGCTGTTTCTTGGTCTTCTGCTGTTGAAATTTGTTCAGTCTCTTTTTCAGATTCATCAAGTTGTTCTTCGGTAAGTGAAAAGTCTAGCCTTTCATCTTCTGCAGTTTCTTCACTTTCAACAAATGAGAGGTCTTTCTCTTCTTCAGCTTCAGAGGGCGTGGTTTCTGTTTGGAGAACGACAGCGTCTTGTTCTGTTTGGATTTCTGTTTGTTCAGTTTCTACCTGTTGTTCAGATACTTTTAGAACTTCTTCCTGAGTAACTTCATCTTCTACTACCAAGTCCTGCTCTTCATCTTCTTCAAAATATTTTGGTTGAGTCTTTTCTGTGATGTCCAAAAGAAGGGATATCACCTCTTTATCTACGTCAGCTTGTTCTGTGTCTGTCACACTGGGGACTGGTAGTTCAGATTCAGTTTCCAAAACAGCAGCAGTTTGGAATTCCTCCTCTTCAGCTGGTTGAGATTCTTCTGCAACAGAAGATTCTTCTTCTTTTTCAGTGTCTGTGGTCTGCTCAGTTTGCACAGTAATGGCTGTTTCTTGGTCTTCTGCTGTTGAAATTTGTTCAGTCTCTTCTTTTTCAGACTCATCAAGTTGTTCTTCGGTAAGTGAAAAGTCTAGCCTTTCATCTTCTGCAGTTTCTTCACTTTCAACAAATGAGAGGTCTTTCTCTTCTTCAGCTTCAGAGGGCGTGGTTTCTGTTTGGAGAACGACAGCGTCTTGTTCTGTTTGGATTTCTGTTTGTTCAGTTTCTTCCTGTTGTTCAGATACTTTTAGAACTTCTTCCTGTGTAACTTCATCTTCTACTACCAAGTCCTGCTCTTCATCTTCTTCAAAATATTTGGGTTGAGTCTGTTCTGTGATGTCCAAAAGAAAGGAAGTCACCTCATTATCTACTTCAGCTTTTTCTGTGTCTGTCACACTGGGGACTGGTAGTTCAGATTCAGTTTCCAAAGCAGCAGCTGTTTGGAATTCCTCCTTTTCAGCTGGTTTAGATTCCTCTGCAACAGCAGATTCTTCTTCTTTTTCAGTGTCTGTGGTCTGCTCAGTTTGCACAGTAATGGCTGTTTCTTGGTCTTCTGCTGTTGAAATTTGTTCAGTCTCTTCTTTTTCAGACTCATCAAGTTGTTCTTCGGTAAGTGAAAAGTCTAGCCTTTCATCTTCTGCAGTTTCTTCACTTTCAACAAATGAGAGGTCTTTCTCTTCTTCAGCTTCAGAGGGCGTGGTTTCTGTATGGAGAACGACAGCGTCTGGTTCTGTTTGGATTTCTGTTTGTTCAGTTTCTTCCTGTTGTTCAGATACTTTTAGAACTTCTTCCTGTGTAACTTCATCTTCTACTACCAAGTCCTGCTCTTCATCTTCTTCAAAATATTTGGGTTGAGTCAGTTCTGTGATGTCCAAAAGAAGGGTTGTCACCTCTTTATCTACTTCAGCTTGTTCTGTGTCTGTCAGACTGGGGACTGGTAGTTCAGATTCAGTTTCCAAAACAGCAGCTGTTTGGAATTCCTCCTCATCAGCTGGTTGAGATTCCTCTGCAACAGAAGATTCTTCTTCTTTTTCAGTGTCTGTGGTCTGCTCAGTTTGCACAGTAATGGCTGTTTCTTGGTCTTCTGCTGTTGAAATTTGTTCAGTCTCTTTTTCAGATTCATCAAGTTGTTCTTCGGTAAGTGAAAAGTCTAGCCTTTCATCTTCTGCAGTTTCTTCACTTTCAACAAATGAGAGGTCTTTCTCTTCTTCAGCTTCAGAGGGCGTGGTTTCTGTATGGAGAACGACAGCCTCTTGTTCTGTTTGGATTTCTGTTTGTTCAGTTTCTACCTGTTGTTCAGATACTTTTAGAACTTCTTCCTGAGTAACTTCATCTTCTACTACCAAGTCCTGCTCTTCATCTTCTTCAAAATATTTTGGTTGAGTCTTTTCTGTGATGTCCAAAAGAAGGGATATCACCTCTTTATCTACGTCAGCTTGTTCTGTGTCTGTCACACTGGGGACTGGTAGTTCAGATTCAGTTTCCAAAACAGCAGCAGTTTGGAATTCCTCCTCTTCAGCTGGTTGAGATTCCTCTGCAACAGAAGATTCTTCTTCTTTTTCAGTGTCTGTGGTCTGCTCAGTTTGCACAGTAATGGCTGTTTCTTGGTCTTCTGCTGTTGAAATTTGTTCAGTCTCTTCTTTTTCAGACTCATCAAGTTGTTCTTCGGTAAGTGAAAAGTCTAGCCTTTCATCTTCTGCAGTTTCTTCACTTTCAACAAATGAGAGGTCTTTCTCTTCTTCAGCTTCAGAGGGCGTGGTTTCTGTATGGAGAACGACAGCGTCTGGTTCTGTTTGGATTTCTGTTTGTTCAGTTTCTTCCTGTTGTTCAGATACTTTTAGAACTTCTTCCTGTGTAACTTCATCTTCTACTACCAAGTCCTGCTCTTCATCTTCTTCAAAATATTTGGCTTGAGTCAGTTCTGTGATGTCCAAAAGAAGGGTTGTCACCTCTTTATCTACTTCAGCTTGTTCTGTGTCTCTCACACTGGGGACTGGTAGTTCAGATTCAGTTTCCAAAACAGCAGCAGTTTGGAATTCCTCCTCATCAGGTGGTTGAGATTCCTCTGCAACAGAAGATTCTTCTTCTTTTTCAGTGTCTGTGGTCTGCTCAGTTTGCACAGTAATGGCTGTTTCTTGGTCTTCTGCTGTTGAAATTTGTTCAGTCTCTTCTTTTTCAGACTCATCAAGTTGTTCTTCGGTAAGTGAAAAGTCTAGCCTTTCATCTTCTGCAGTTTCTTCACTTTCAACAAATGAGAGGTCTTTCTCTTCTTCAGCTTCAGAGGGCGTTGTTTCTGTTTGGAGAACGACAGCGTCTTGTTCTGTTTGGATTTCTGTTTGTTCAGTTTCTTCCTGTTGTTCAGATACTTTTAGAACTTCTTCCTGTGTAACTTCATCTTCTACTACCAAGTCCTGCTCTTCATCTTCTTCAAAATATTTGGGTTGAGTCTGTTCTGTGATGTCCAGAAGAAAGGAAGTCACCTCATTATCTACTTCAGCTTTTTCTGTGTCTGTCACACTGGGGACTGGTAGTTCAGATTCAGTTTCCAAAGCAGCAGCTGTTTGGAATTCCTCCTTTTCAGCTGGTTTAGATTCCTCTGCAACAGAAGATTCTTCTTCTTTTTCAGTGTCTGTGGTCTGCTCAGTTTGCACAGTAATGGCTGTTTCTTGGTCTTCTGCTGTTGAAATTTGTTCAGTCTCTTCTTTTTCAGACTCATCAAGTTGTTCTTCGGTAAGTGAAAAGTCTAGCCTTTCATCTTCTGCAGTTTCTTCACTTTCAACAAATGAGAGGTCTTTCTCTTCTTCAGCTACAGAGGGCGTGGTTTCTGTATGGAGAACGACAGCGTCTGGTTCTGTTTGGATTTCTGTTTGTTCAGTTTCTTCCTGTTGTTCAGATACTTTTAGAACTTCTTCCTGTGTAACTTCATCTTCTACTACCAAGTCCTGCTCTTCATCTTCTTCAAAATATTTGGGTTGAGTCAGTTCTGTGATGTCCAAAAGAAGGGTTGTCACCTCTTTATCTACTTCAGCTTGTTCTGTGTCTGTCAGACTGGGGACTGGTAGTTCAGATTCAGTTTTGAAAACAGCAGCTGTTTGGAATTCCTCCTCATCAGCTGGTTGAGATTCCTCTGCAACAGAAGATTCTTCTTCTTTTTCAGTGTCTGTGGTCTGCTCAGTTTGCACAGTAATGGCTGTTTCTTGGTCTTCTGCTGTTGAAATTTGTTTAGTCTCTTCTTTTTCAGATTTATCAAGTTGTTCTTCGGTAAGTGAAAAGTCTAGCCTTTCATCTTCTGCAGTTTCTTCACTTTCAACAAATGAGAGGTCTTTCTCTTCTTCAGCTTCAGAGGGCGTGGTTTCTGTTTGGAGAACGACAGCGTCTTGTTCTGTTTGGATTTCTGTTTGTTCAGTTTTTACCTGTTGTTCAGATACTTTTAGAACTTCTTCCTGTGTAACTTCATCTTCTACTACCAAGTCCTGCTCTTCATCTTCTTCAAAATATTTTGGTTGAGTCTGTTCTGTGATGTCCAAAAGAAGGGATATCACCTCTTTATCTACGTCAGCTTGTTCTGTGTCTGTCACACTGGGGACTGGTAGTTCAGATTCAGTTTCCAAAACAGCAGCAGTTTGGAATTCCTCCTCTTTAGCTGGTTGAGATTCCTCTGCAACAGAAGATTCTTCTTCTTTTTCAGTGTCTGTGGTCTGCTCAGTTTGCACAGTAATGGCTGTTTCTTGGTCTTCTGCTGTTGAAATTTTTTCAGTCTCTTCTTTTTCAGACTCATCAAGTTGTTCTTCGGTAAGTGAAAAGTCTAGCCTTTCATCTTCTGCAGTTTCTTCACTTTCAACAAATGAGAGGTCTTTCTCTTCTTCAGCTTCAGAGGGCGTGGTTTCTGTTTGGAGAACGACAGCGTCTTGTTCTGTTTGGATTTCTGTTTGTTCAGTTTCTTCCTGTTGTTCAGATACTTTTAGAACTTCTTCCTGTGTAACTTCATCTTCTACTACCAAGTCCTGCTCTTCATCTTCTTCAAAATATTTGGGTTGAGTCTGTTCTGTGATGTCCAAAAGAAGTGAAGTCTCCTCTTTATCTATTTCAGCTTGTTCTGTGTCTGTCACACTGGGGACTGGTAGTTCAGATTCAGTTTCCAAAACAGCAGCAGCTTGGAATTCCTTCTCTTCAGCTGGTTGAGATTCCTCTGCAACAGAGGATTCTTCTTCTTTTTCAGTGTCTGTGGTCTGCTCAGTTTGCACAGTAATGGCTGTTTCTTGGTCTTCTGCTGTTGAAATTTTTTCAGTCTCTTCTTTTTCAGACTCATCAAGTTGTTCTTCGGTAAGTGAAAAGTCTAGCCTTTCATCTTCTGCAGTTTCATCCCTTTCAACAAATGAGAGGTCTTTCTCTTCTTCAGCTTCAGAGGGCTTGGTTTCTGTTTGGAGAACGACAGCGTCTTGTTCTGTTTGGATTTCTGTTTGTTCAGTTTCTTCCTGTTGTTCAGATACTTTTAGAACTTCTTCCTGTGTAACTTCATCTTCTACTACCAAGTCCTGCTCTTCATCTTCTTCAAAATATTTGGGTTGAGTCTGTTCTGTGATGTCCAAAAGAAGGGATGTCACCTCTTTATCTACTTCAGCTTGTTCTGTGTCTGTCACACTGGGGACTGGTAGTTCAGATTCAGTTTCCAAAACAGCAGCTGTTTGGAATTCCTCCTCTTCAGCTGGTTGAGATTCCTCTGCAACAGAAGATTCCTCTTCTTTTTCAGTGTCTGTGGTCTGCTCAACTTGCATAGTAATGGCTGTTTCTTGGTCTTCTGCTGTTGAAATTTGTTCAGTCTCTTCTATTTCAGACTCATCAAGTTGTTCTTCGGTAAGTGAAAAGTCTAGGCTGTTATCTTCTGCAGTTTCTTCACTTTCAACAAATGAGAGGTCTTTCTCTTCTTCAGCTTCAGAGGGTGTGGTATCTGTTTGGAGAACGACAGCGTCTTGTTCTGTTTGGATTTCTGTTTGTTCAGTTTCTTCCTGTTGTTCAGATACTTTTAGAACTTCTTCCTGTGTAACTTCATCTTCTACTACCAAGTCCTGCTCTTCATCTTCTTCAAAATATTTGGGTTGAGTCTGTTCTGTGATGTCCAAAAGAAGGGAAGTCTCCTCTTTATCTACTTCAGCTTGTTCTGTGTCTTTTATACTGGGGACTGGTAGTTCAGATTCAGTTTCCAAAACAGCAGCTGTTTGGAATTCCTTTTCTTTAGCTGGTTGACATTCCTCTGCAACAGGAGATTCTTCTTTTTTTTTTGGAGTGTAATTCAATGATTTTTCATGTATTGTTGCAAAGTTTTCTTTATATGAGATTTCACTTACATCAATAATTGCTATTGGTACTGGAGACATTTCTCTGGTTTTTGTTTCCGTAGATACATTTTGTGTAACATGTTTTAATTTGGCTAACAATGCTAATGTTTTTGTGAAAATTGCTGGTCGCTCCTCTTTATTTAAATAAACTGATATTCTGATATTGTCATCTGTATAGGCCGTTGTGGGAACTGAATTATTATCCAGAATCAGATGTATGATGAGATGTTGTTGTTTGGTTTTACTACATTCATTCACTTGATCTTCTATGTATCCTCTAGTGACCGATATGAAGTGTTGGTTTATTCCATTGTCTGGATGGTCGTTTGATTGATTTATATATTCATTTGGCATAAGGGCAGATTTGTCTGTGGTTTTGAATTGGTCATTTATATCAGTGGGAATATTTTGTAATTGTACACCGTTAGTGTAAGTGTCTTGTGTTGTTTTTAAACACGGTTGTGGAATGGTTATTTCTGTTTTTTCATCGAATGAAGCTATAAGAGAATTATACTCCCCTTCTATTAGTCCTGGTGTGTGATAACATTCGATCCCTATTCTGTCGGAAACGCTTTGTGTTATCATTTCATTATTTGAGTCGTCTTGAGTCTGGTCCCTTTTGTTATAATGACAGGCCATTTCTGATTCTTCCACTTGAAACCCGACAGTCGTCTTCTTGCTGCAGGAAACCATTTTTGGATTTTCTTTATAGTCATCATTGTCTCCATTTTGTAGACTTAGAACAGTCACTATACTACTATTTGTAGATGCAGAACTCTCCATATCAAATAATGACTCTGTTGACTTATTGTATGTGAACTCATTGTCCATGTCACTCATTAGCTCTTCAATCTCTTGAAGATAGACTTGTCTTCCACTGCTTGGTGATTGCAGTACTAAGTCACTCTGGTTTGTGTCTTTATTTTGCGATAAATCTTCGCCCCTCTGCACTTGGTCTTTTTTGTCATACTTGTACTCTTTGGAAGAAGTTTTTTCAGAGTCGACTGCTGTCCAGTTTTCTGATTCTCTTGATGATGCTAATGCCGTTTCTACTGACATCAGCTCAGATATTACAGTTTTAGATAAAGCTTTTTGGCTTTCATCACTTGTTGATATAGAGTTGTCAAGTAATATAGTTTCAGGTCGTTGTCTGGTATTTGAAGTATCTGTGTTCTCTGCCAAGATTTCCTTCACCATTATATGTGAAGTCACCGTAGAGAGAAAAGATTGGTCAGATTCATGGAAGACTTCGCTCTGGAATGTGCTTGGATAGTATTGACTAGTCTCCTTTCTAAAGCATATTTCTTCCTGAGATTCCATTGTATCCAAACACTCCGTTAAATCTTCATTTGAGTTAGCGTGGGTCTTTGAATAAGAGGAGGTCGTATCTTGGTCGTAAGTATTGATAGTGTTTTCTGGAAATGAGATTTGACTATCGAACTGCCCCTCGCCACTCAACAGGCTGTCGTTCTCATTATGTGTGGTCGGGGCATTGTCGTGGAATGTTGATGATGCAGTTGAGACTTGAATGGTCGTGTGGTTTTCGTAGGAAGTGAAGAAAGACTGGAAGGTATCAGAGGTCGCCTCATCACGTAAGGAAACGTCCTTTTGTGAATTTGGCCAAGGCACGGGATTTGATAAGAAAGACTTTTCTTGCTCATCAATGAGCTGGTGTATTTCTTTGGAATAGTTTATTGTATATTCTTTGTTCTCAGCAGCATGTCTGGATTCCGAAGTAAGGTATTGATCTGATCTTTTTTCGCTGTTGTTTTGTGAAATGTCAGGTATGTTTCTAATGTACTTATTTTCAGTGTCGGTGATAGTATCGACGGAAGTCCCTTGTATGGTCATCTCCGAGAAATAGGTTCTCTGTGACTCGTCTAATGCTTGTTCGACTCGAATCACACTTTCAGTTTTAGGTGGTGACGTAGAAGTGATGTCATCATCAATAGAGTAACCCTTGTCCACGGGGGAGCTAATTTTGCTCAGTCCGTACAGCGAGAATGGTCCGGTCAGTTGCAGAGTTGGTCCTTGGGCCGCAATGCGTTCCTCGGCAGCGGTGGTCAAGTTGTCCACCGAGCTGCTGAACTTACTCAGATCTATATGTCTTCCGTAGACGGCATACTGCCTGGAGCAGGACTTGACGAAGTCATCGTCCGAGCAGCTGATACTTATTGGGGGCGGCTCAATGGTTATGTCGTCCACGGAGGAACTGTACTCCCCGTGGATGTCTCTGCCGTGGTCAAACTGATCCAGGTAATCTTTGGTTGAGTCAGGATCTGAATGATACCTGGAGGATCGAGGATTGCCTCCCCTGTATTTAAGGCGAAAGGGGCTGTCGGGATCAGCCGGAAGTTTGGTGAGATCGTCCACAGACGTGCTTAGGTCATGCTCAATGGACCGTGAAGGACTCAGTGGGCTTATGGCAAGGTCATCGACTGATGAGTATCGTGCCGATGCAGCAGCTAAAGATTGCATATTGTTGTACATGTTTTCACTGTAATACTGATTTTGTGAAAGATCATCCGCGAAGGTCGTACTGTCTCGGAGATGGTGGTGGGCTTCAGAAATTTCTAACGGATCCACGCTATGGTTGACGGGTGTTCCGTAAACTGGTGTCTCATTGTCGTAGTCGCTATCTGGAATGGGCTTCATTGGGATTGGGCGTGTCCGCTTTCTGTTATCTAACACCTCCATGTCTCGGTCGCTCTCCTCGCCTTCGTCGGTGTTCTCTTCTACAGACATTGTCTCTGAAGAAGACAGGGCGTCCGAGCTTTGAAATGCTTCCGAGTCAGAGGTGGACGCGTACATTCCGGTGTCGTCGCTCGCGGACACGTCCGTATCACAGGTGGGGGAGAGAAGAACGGAGGCACCTTCGCCTCGTTCCGGAGACACTGCATAGTGGTCTGTGTGGTACCCTTGGTCTCTAAGGCTATCGTGTGCTCCCGCGTGCTTTCTCTTCTTAACACTCACGCGGGTTTCTGATTCAATATGATGCTTGAGTCCAGACTCGGTCAGGGACTCACCCATGCTTGCCACCGACAGCTCAGAAATCTGATCCTCGTCTGACTCGGCTTTGTGGTCAGCGCTGGTCAAATTTTGGTCGAGGAAGGAAATCTGAACATGTGTCGGTTTGGGTAGATTACTTTTCGAAAACTCTTTTCCTTGAACTTCTGTTGACCCACGTCTAGCGTCTGTAGAATAAGTACTGATGGGTTCGTCAGTAGAATCCCCATCTTCCCTGCGAACCATTTCTTCGATTCTCGCGGCCACCGCTGATGTAGACATCTCTTCCCGGAGGATTTTCTCTGATATGGGAGAGTGTATGATATCACTCATCCACTGTTTCAAATGCTCTTTGTCCTCTTCTTCCGGTTCCTCCTGCTGGCTGTAGGGATCCTTGTTGTAGGCCCAGGCCCAGCTGTACTCATTGGTCCACTCTTCATCTTCTTGGGGCAACTCATAGTGTTGGTCGGGGGAAGGAGGAGACTGCATGAACTCAGCCTGCAAGACCTGTGTAATGCTCTCCTGTCTCTGTAGGTAGCAGATAGAACATGTAGGTAGTAGATAGAAAATATATGTAGCAGATAGAACACATAGGTAGCAGAAAAAACATGTACACGGCAGAAAAGACATATATGTAGCAGATATAACGTTTGATATAATATTTAAAACCACTAAATTTCTGATTGTTCACTTTTCTTTTTAATAAATATTTCTTGATTTTTTTGCTGACAATGTAATTAAATCTGGCATAATGCGGTCAAAGGTCATTCTGGGCTAAGAAAAAGACGGATATGACATTGCTCTATAAATAATTTATTCATACGTATTTATTTAAATAGTTTAGTTAGCAAAATGAAGAATAATCGTGAGACTAAAAGTATTGCATTTTTAGATATATTTTTTTTTTATTTCACTGAGATTGTAAACAGAGAGCTAAGTCTCGATAAAATCCATTTATTTCCCATGTCAGTTTATCTTTCTATCTGTTAAACGTTTAACTACTGGAATATTGTCCACATTGACTTTACACAATTGCAGCGTGTCTTCAGGTTTAAAACATTGCTTTGAAATGTGCACATAAGCTTAAAATATGACATATATTTTTTTTCTAAATATTTTAAACAGACGTACATTTTGCTGTTTCAGCAATACACGAGTTAATGGTTAAATCGATGACTCGAGACACACGCTTCACATCATAATAGTAGGGCGGACCAGTAGAGTATGGATCAATGGGGTGGGTTTCTATGCAACTATGTCTACGTCAACTGTCTCCTTGTTAATATTTTAAATGATCTGTTCTATTTTTTTGTACTATTTACTACCACTGTCACTTTATGTTCAATAGAATTAGAAGTACACGTATATATATTTTTTTAAATAAAGGGCGAGTGTAATAAGTTATTTGTTTCAGTCAACAGTCCGATCACAGCTAATTGGTTTTTAGAATGGTAGGTCATTAGACTGGCCACAGTTTGAGCTAATCACACTAATCAAATCTTAGAATCGATAGAAGATGCAGAGAGTTGACTTTAGTGTCTGTGTGTGTCGAGTGGAGAACGGGTATGGAGTTTGTTTCACTTCATTTTCGTTTCAGGTCGCTCGCTTGTGATAATAAACGTTTAATTTTGTATTGTGATAACAACAATTGTTTAATTTTGTATTGTGATAACAACAATTGTTTAATTTTGTATTGTGATAACAACTATTGTTTAATTTTGTATTGTGATAACAATAATTGTTTAATTTTGTATTGTGATAACAACAATTGTTTAATTTTGTATTGTGATAACAACAATTGTTTAATTTTGTATTGCGATAACAACAATTGTTTAATTTTGTATTGTGATAACAACAATTGTTTAATTTTGTATTGTGATAACAACAATTGTTAAATTTTGTATTGTGATAACAACAATTGTTTAATTTTGTAGTGTGATAACATCAATTGTTTAATTTTGTATTGTGATTTGTAACTAGAAGCGGAGCGGTCCACCCCTTGCAGCTTTGCCGCCAGCCAGGGGCGCCATTTTCAATATTTTAGTGGGGGGGTTTATTTATACCTCTTACGGGCTGCATTTACCGCCTGGTGAAAGAGGGCGGGGGGGGAGGAATATCACGTGATACTTTGTGCAAAAGCGATAACAGCAAAACAGGAAATGAGACCGGACAGTTCATTGGATGGTATCATGTCAACCATTGGCCCTAAACAGGTTTAGTCGACAGAACCTGGACAGATTCCATTCATTTACTGCAACCAATCAAAAGATTTTATCTTTCAACGATAAGATTCGTTTAACTGACCATGTGATCAATGCTTCTATTTATATCAACTGTAATCAGCTGATGCCGGTTGACCAACGGATTCCCTCAATTATTGGCGTCTGTAATCTGATCTTTTAAAATCTAAAAATAACTTAACCTCATATTTCGGTGACCCTTAGAAAAAAAAATATTCGATAACGGGATCACCTTAACGCATGCCCCCTCCCTCCGATAATCTCCTCCCCAATTCCTCATTAACCCTACGAGTAAAGGAATCCCCCCACTCCGGCTAAACGGCTGTTAACATTTTCATTTGTGTCTCATGGACCACGAAACACTGGCTCTATTTGAGAACCAAACTGTCGCTATATAATACTTCTTCTCTATAACAGTATGTTTCTACATACATCCATGACCAAACTGTCTCAGTCGTTCATGTGGGTAGGAGAACTAGGCAACTACCTAGCCCCCCTCCGCGCGCCCCCCCCCCTTTTTTTCAATATCTGATAGTATAGGGGCCAGAGTAAGTACTTTTGCGTAAAGCCCCCAAATATTTCAAAGTCTCAACCTATCCTCCCCCCCCCCATACAAACGGCCCTGCATAATATATATTTATTCTGAGTAATTATTTCATAATAAAAAAATCTTTGTCTCAAATTTCGTTACTCCCAAGATAATAGAAAAAAATAGTCTAATTGTTTAGTAGTTTTTGTGTGTTTACTTTCAATACTTTATATCCTTTCTTTTGAAGTGGAAACATCTAATTTGTGTTTCAGATAGTTTATACAATATTTGTAAATAAAATAACATAAATCCCTCCTATATATTTGTTTTCTCCCCCCCCCCAACCCTGCCCATCCCGCCCGTGTTAAAAGTCTCATGATTTCTAAAGTTGTGTTGGCATCCTTGTAAAGAGGCACACAGGCTGCTACCTATGGAAGTTTTATTGTCTAGTTTAAAACAAACATGAGGGCATTTAGTTTAGCCTGAGACAGTTCGATTGGTACATGTAGACTGTACTGCCGCCCCTAGCAAATGTTACTCGCCCAAGATCTTGTGCAGGATCCCCCCCTGGGCAAATACAACGAACATTTTAAACTCCAATAATTATTTCGCTTATGATTCCCTTCGTAGAATTTTACTTTGATCACTATGAGAGGGGAGGGGGAGGGTCATATATATTTCTTAACCTGATTTCTTTGAAGTTGTTAAAACACGTACTCAGTGTCTGTCTCTATGGAGTCGGTGTATGTGTCTGAAGTCCCTGTAAGGATGAGATGAAATCTCTTAGATCGTCTAAACCACTAATGGGACGTTTTTTATGGTGCCCTTCTTTCATCCCCACCAATGTCCAATAGTGCAATGGCCATGGAGGCACCAAGGGAGATATAGCGGGAACTTAAGCCACGACTCGGAAAAATAGATTGGTCCTCACCGGAGATCGGACCAGGTACCCTCAGGTCGACAGTCGAGCGCTTTACCACACGACCATCCGTCCCCTTATAGAGTTGGTAGAAAACACGTACTAATTGCATGTGTTTATAGAGTTAATAGAAACTTGTACTCAATGCATGTGTCTTCACTTCCAAGAAATCTACAGTCAAATTGTATTTCCCCGTGTATGCGATTGAACGTAAACGTTTAATCCGTGGTTGTTAAACCATTTTGTTACACAAAAATATGTTGATTCGTTCTAAAAGAAAAGATGAGATCAAGTCTTCGAAAGATCACTCTTAGATTACAGGTCTTCATTACTGACTGGGGCCCCGCCACAAAGTACTACAGTATGAGATCTTGTCGTGGGCCCCAAACTAAAATGACTGAGAAGTTTGAATGGCCCAGCATTTGAAAGCGATGCCCATTACAATGGTTTGCCTCAGAGCTCAAAACCTAATATTAGTAATATGCCTTGGTATCTTTGCCAAGCCCGCCCACCACTCCACATAAATGTAGAAACTCCTCTGTGCGTCAAAACTTCTAAATGTAAAAAAGTATTTAATGCTTGAAATAATAAGCCTATATCAACATACATGTATTTAGACAAAATGACTAAGTGTTCTGATCTGTCAACATAATATATCTGCCTTAATATGATTTGAGTTTCATGACTCATGCGTTATTCTTACAGTTCAAAACATTCTGCAAGTGCAAGCAGCCTTAATCTAAGTAATTCCTTTTTCATTTCATGGCACATGTCACTTGTCAGTCTTTTTTTTATTTATTTCTAGCGCCCAATAAATCATTGAAGACAAATGAAATTACTTTACGTGCAGAAACATAATCAACTTTGTTGCCTGCCAACCTGCCAGAAGTGGATTGATTTTTATTTTGTTCCCCGGATACTTATTAAATCAGGTACATTGGCAGCTACTGATGATATACCCATTTGAGTAATTGTTGTTATACATTTAGTTCATCGGTATTTCAGAACCAAACATTATTCACCGTTGTCATATTATCTGTGGTCGTTTCTGACAACTTCAACATAACTATGTAACAATATATAATAAATGCCACTGGCATTTTTCTGTCATTCTTTCTTTTTTTTTTCCCCACTTACCTGCACATGGTATTTTATGTCACACTCATAATGTTGACGATTTGTTTATATTATTGGATCCAATGTATGACTTACACAGAGCTATTCAAAGATATGTAGGTGTCCTAGGTGGACACATTCAAAGATATGTAGGCGTCCTAGGTGGACACATTCAAAGATATTAGGTGTCCTAGGTAGACACATTCAAAGATATGTAGGTGTCCTAGGTAGACACATTCAAAGATATTCAGGTGTCCTAGGTATACACATTCAAAGATATGTAGATGCCCTATGTGTTTTATCCTACTCGTGTGTCATGTCGTGTTGTCACTGTTTGTTTATAGCTTACAGCAATGGTTGTTGCACACGGGCTATATTTAGCTCACCTCTTCATTTACTACATGTCTCTCTACCCTATAGAAATGTTTCTTCCGAAAGGTCAATGACGTCACCGTCTGTGTTCTAGCTGCCAACTGTTACTTAAAATAACTCACTAGCGTCACGTGATTAAAACAAAAAGAGCCGGCTGTATTTATTCTTTCAATTTTAATGTCCTGTGAGGTGAAGATGATGAGCTCAGTGCAGGTGGGTGGGTGGGTGGGGCGTGTTTTGTGTATATTTAGAGAGTTGAGACGTGTTGTATTGACTAATGTGTCAACATTGAACGGGAGGTAATGAAAATAGAGGTCAGGTCCACGATATAGGGGAGGCAACGTGTGTCAGGAGCCCCGTGGCTTCAAATTGGGGAAGGGGGGGGGGGGGGGGGGGGGTGAAGGCTTCTCGTTGGCATAGTTTATCTCCCCCCCCCCTTCTCTTTTAACACCGAATAGTGACCGTTAGTAGCAGGAGGGTAGACCAGAAAGTCCGATGTTAACCCCCCCCCCCCGGGCTGTTCCGGCACTTTTCTCAATTCTTAAACCGAGTACTTTAAATTTTACATTGTTCGAAACGTGATATACCACAGAGCAGGGCCTGCTTAACTCGTGGACCAGCCTAGGCACAAACAACCAAAAGGAGTAAATGTTCCTAAACTAATCTACTTTATACATTTCATTTTTTTAAAGTGTTTGTCGTATGGGCCTCTTCATTGTTCAGAAGGCCATAACCTATAAAATAACCTCTCCATTTGAAGAAGATGAACTTGATTTTCCACCATGTGGTTTTAGTGAAATGCTTAATCTCTGGGAATTTACTTAATCAGAAGCCAGACTCTTCGCTGTAACTTTTATAATAAAAACAAAATTCATATGAGAAAAAACAAGACACAAACTTAGTTTCGTTTGAACTGTACTTACATCCTGTTGGGAGGTCAGTCTCTTCTTCTGTCTTCTCTCAGTGGTCGACACTCCTCCTTCCACTTCGGTACTCGATGGGCAAGCTCTTGTACTTGGACTATCTTTTTCACTGGCACGCCAAGGCACGCCCTTTGAGGGCAGGGGCGAAGTGGAGCCTGATCTCTGGTCCCATCTCACAGGTGAGGCTCTGTCTTCCATCAGGGAATCGTTCAGCAGTTTCTGTTGATGGTATCGTGGAGTGATTGCACCCAGCTTAGAAAATTCACTAATACTCTCATAGATTGAACCCAGACTAACACTTGCACTATGACTCTCATAAGTTGAACCCAACCAAAAACATGTAGGCGTACTATGACTCATAGATTGAACCCAGCCTAGAACATGCACAATGTCTCATAGATTGAACCCAGCTTAGAACATGCACTATGTCTCATCGATTGAACCCAGCTTAGATCATTCACTATGTCCCATAGATTGAACCCAACTTAGAACAGGTAGTACGTCTGACTTCTTCGACTCACTAACAAACCGCATTGTTTTGGCGCCAACCGCTTTGCAGTGAAAGAAAAATGTATAAAAGCAACACAATTTGAAATTAATTGCTTTTATTTCTCTATTAAGTCATTGTTACAAATTTTAGTGACTTACTTCAAATCAGTCCCGCGACCCACACTTTTGAGAATCACTAACCTACTGCGGACTATTCTGCTTCTAAATAATCTCGACACTTAATGTATTCTAGACGCTGATGAAATGACAAAAAAAGTGAACACAAAAGTTAAGAGTTTAGCTCAATGCCTACCTTTGCCAAATTTATCTGCCGCCTATGACCAGAGATGACCAGGTAGCTCTGCTTTCCCTTGACGTCCATGGAAGATTCCAAGATGACCTTTGACCCAGAGTACCTCGAGACTCTTTCCAATCCAGCACCATTTTCTCCTATAGAATACATTACATTCGGTAACAAAGGGAATGGCGATGACACATTTAAATTGTTCTGAAAGTTTGTTGTTTTTTTATTTCCTAGTATTCACTTTCACTCTGTCAATCGATACATATCCCCAGTGGCTAGTGTGTCCTGGGTAATGATGTCGTTAAAGCATTTCGTGCAATAGATACATGCTTCTTTGACTGAACAAAAAATACACATTCCCTCTAGCAATGATTTCAGCATAATTATCACAACGTTTTGTGGGTGCATAGTTTTGTGTTTTGTTCATTTCACAACTAGTAACAATTAGTTTCATCTTAAGTTTCTATTTTTTTCACAATTTACATTTTCACTTTTCAAGTTAAGAAAACGTTTGCTTTGGTCTTTTTTTTTTTTCAGTCAACATTTCTCACTGATTGCTCCCACCCTCTCTCCCCCCCCCCCCCCCAACCCATAGGGTGTTTTAAGTTACTTTTCTCCAGGTTAGTTAATTAGTTTGTTATTGTCTTGCTCATTCCATTAACCAATTAGAGTTGAACCCCATGGATGACTGAGGGTGAAATGAATACACCGTTGTGAACAGGAAGTGATTACAAACAAAGCCGAGGGTTAGGTAAACAAAGGTTACAGTTTTGGTCCATATGTATGTAACTCCTGACATTTATTTTTTAAATTACTATGTGCACAATGTGAAAGACCAAATAACCACATGGGATCTGCTATTTTAACTTAGTAGTGAGACCTTTGCTGTAATGAATATATTTAGTTAAGTTAACAACTAAAGAAAGATAATAAGTAGACTTTCGTCTTGTAAGTTGTATACGATCATTGATTGTACTTTATTTTTGACTAAACCTGTGAGTTTAGTTACATCAGACAGGTTAACCATAAGAGGAGGAAAACCTTAACACTTAACAGAACCAGGCCCTTGGTATTTTTTTTTTGAGGGAGGGGGGATTTTTTCTTTACATGATCTGTTGTGAAAATGACTTAGAAGATTTTAGGTCTTTTTTTCAAAGATTCATAATTTTATGGCGGCTGTCTTGCATCAGTAAGTAATCTTAAAACTATATGATTGGTCAGTATTAAGATAACACTCACACTTGGCCCAACTATGTACTCACCTACTATTATATCAACTGGCCCCACTATGTACTCACCTACTATTATATCAAGTGGTCCCCAGTTTGTACTCACCTACTATCATATCACGTGGCCCCCACTATGTACTCACCTACTATTACATCAAGTGGCCCCCACTATGTACTCACCTACTATTACATCAAGTGGCCCCCAGTATGTACTCACCTACTTTTATATCACGTGGCCCCCCACTATGTACTCACCTACTTTTATATCAAGTGCCCCCCCAGTATGTACTCACCTACTATTATATCAAGTGCCCCCCCACTATGTACTCACCTACTTTTATATCAAGTGGCCCCCACTATGTACTCGCCTACTTTTATATCAAGTGGCCCCCAGTATGTACTCACCTACTTTTATATCAAGTGGCCCCCAGTATGTACTCACCTACTTTTATATCAAGTGCCCCCCAGTATGTACTCACCTACTATTATATCAACTGGCCCCACTATGTACTCACCTACTATTATATCAAGTGGTCCCCAGTTTGTACTCACCTACTATCATATCACGTGGCCCCCACTATGTACTCACCTACTATTACATCAAGTGGCCCCCACTATGTACTCACCTACTATTACATCAAGTGGCCCCCAGTATGTACTCACCTACTTTTATATCACGTGGCCCCCCACTATGTACTCACCTACTATTACATCAAGTGGCCCCCAGTATGTACTCACCTACTATTATATCAACTGGCCCCACTATGTACTCACCTACTATTATATCAAGTGGTCCCCAGTTTGTACTCACCTACTATCATATCAAGTGTCCCCCAGTATGTACTCACCTACTTTTATATCAAGTGGCCCACAGTATGTACTCACCTACTATTATATCAAGTGGCCCCCCACTATGTACTCACCTACTTTTATATCAAGTGGCCCCCACTATGTACTCACCTACTATTATATCAAGTGTCCCCCAGTATGTACTCACCAACTTTTATATCAAGTGTCCCCCAGTATGTACTCACCTACTTTTATATCAAGTGCCCCCCCAGTATGTACTCACCTACTATTATATCAAGTGCCCCCCCACTATGTACTCACCTACTTTTATATCAAGTGGCCCCCAGTATGTACTCACCTACTTTTATATCAAGTGGCCCCCAGTATGTACTCACCTACTTTTATATCAAGTGCCCCCCAGTATGTACTCACCTACTATTATATCAAGTGGCCCCTACTATGTACTCACCTACTATTATATCAAGTGACCCCCAGTATGTACTCACCTACTATTATATCACGTGGCCCCCACTATGTACTCACCTACTATTACATCAAGTGGCCCCCACTATGTACTCACCTACTATTACATCAAGTGGCCCCCAGTATGTACTCACCTACTTTTATATCACGTGGCCCCCCACTATGTACTCACCTACTATTACATCAAGTGGCCCCCAGTATGTACTCACCTACTATTATATCAAACCGCCCCACTATGTACTCACCTACTATTATATCAAGTGGTCCCCAGTTTGTACTCACCTACTATCATATCAAGTGTCCCCCAGTATGTACTCACCTACTTTTATATCAAGTGGCCCCCAGTATGTACTCACCTACTTTTATATCAAGTGGCCCCCCCCCAGTATGTACTCACCTACTTTTATATCAAGTGGCCCCCACTATGTACTCACCTACTTTTATATCAAGTGGCCCCCAGTATGTACTCACCTACTATTATATCAAGTAAGTGGTGCGGCACTGCTACTACCTCCTCTGATATAGGCTCTGCCATCGTCCAATTAAGTTTAAAGTTTTAATTTTCTCCTGTAACTTGAAGAAAACTATGTCTGTGTCTGAGTCTGAAAACGAAACAAAAACAAGAATTAGAGATAGTTCAGATACACACAAACATTTCCTTTTATCTTGGCCGAAAACGTCTCATTTTTTAAAACTGACGCACATGTCATCAATATGATCAAATGACAATATCAGTCAAATGTCATCAATATCAGTTAAATGTCATCAATATCAGTACATGTCATCAATATCAGTCACATGTCATCAATATCAGTCCCATGTCGTCAATATCAGTCACATATCGTCAATATCCGTCACATGTAATCAATATTAGTCACATGTCATCAATATCAGTCACATGTCATCAATATCAGTCTGTTTTAACTAAGTGATTTTTTAATGGTATCCTCATACTCATTACTATTTTATGTTCATATCGCCTTGGGTTGGTTTCTTAACAATAGGGTCTCCTATCGCATTTACTTGGGAAGTTGGTCATTATTTACATTTCAGATGTTTCAATTTTTAAAGAATATTCAGAGAATTCCTCGCACTATTAAATCATAATAGTACATAAGCTGTTATGCCTTAAGTAAAGAGTCCATACATAGTTCTATATCACACTACGCTGGTAGAATGTACATTATTAAATGATCTTGTAGTTCGTAGAAAATTGAAAAGAATAGATGTAAATTGGTTCAAATGTAGATGTCTATGTCGGCTGTGTTATAACAATGATTTATACTGATATACTAACTCTGGCTGGTAGAAAATGCAGTCGGTAGCCCTTAATATTTTAGTTACTAGCTGCACCCTGCAAAACTTTTGCAGAGTTATATCCCCTTAGGTTTGATCAGTAGGCTAGGTTATTTTTGGTTTCGGATAGATCCGATTTTTTCTTTTTTTTTATTACAATTTAAAGATGCAATTTGTAGTAGAAATACACAAAAAATAACACATATTTAAATCGAATTAATTCACATTTTAGACTTTTGGTTTCATGTTTAAAAACAGCAAAAACTATTAAAAACTAGATTAAAAAAAAAACATTTATGGAATCGAGACGCGGGCAGGACGCCATTTTGAATTCTTGTTTTCCGCTTTCGATTTAAAGCAGAACCCAGACCGCTATTATTAGTAACTTCATTGCAAGTGACAACATTAATGTATTTCCAATAAACAGGTAGCTAACTCTCCATATCACTGTGCTTCTAGTTTTTAGTTAATCTCGCGTTCACTTACTCGTTTTTGGCGCATGTGAATGTGTACGTTTATACTTAACTCTAAACATAGATTAGTGAGGAGAGAGAGAGAGAGAGAGAGGAGAGTGAGAAAGAGAGTTTTTAAAACAAATCTCATTTAATTTTTTGTCCTTGCAAACGTTAAGTTTACACAAATGTCAACTTCGCCTGGCATTCATAATAACGTATTTTAATTAGTACTCAAACTAATTGTGGATTGGGAGTTTAAGAACTGTTTAAACTGTGTGGAACGCGACACAACCAGCTGATTTGAAGTAGCTGGCCAAAATGTTTGATAATTGCTTAAATTAGAATATGGGTATGGGTGGTCGTGCGGTGTAGAGCGTTCGACTGTCGACCGGAGGGTCCCGGGTTCGAATCTCAATGAGAACCTTGGGATTTTTTCAGGTCCTGGTGAAAGTCCTCAAGTCCACCCAGCTTTAAATGGGTACCTGACTTTAAGTTGGGGGAGTAAAAGCGGCCGGGCGTTGTGCTAACCACACAATCCCTTCATATGCCGAGGTTATAGAAACAGATGAATTCTACACTTCATCTGCCCCGATGGCCCGTTAAGGTTAAGGGAACTTTACTTTTTTTTAAAATTAGAATATATATAATAGAGATTCGCTTTTCTTTATATGCAGGCGAGTTCCGTAAACCGAAGATGTTGATTTCTGCGTTGCGAATTGCATACTTTTGAGAACCACTGCCATATAAGAACAGTTAGGTAGAATTTTGTTCAGGGAACGTGTTTTTTTCTCAGTGGAGGAGGGGGGGGGAGGATGTCCATCCTGTAGAACGGCCCTGGTAGGTCACAATGTAACACTCACTGATTCAGTCAAACAACGACTTACACTGGCCACGTCACACCACTCGACTGCATAGTAAGACCATACATTATAGGAAAAAAAAAAACAATACGTGGTGCTATGACTAATCCCAATGAAATGCGCTCTCAGAGGGTTAACGCTGTTTCAGTCTTATCTGGTCAGTATGGACCAGCTGTACTGTGTTGCGTACACAGGAAATCTCCAGCAGACGATAGCCGCGGCAGAAGGCAATAAAGATGCAGCCAAGATGAGAAGAATGTTTTGGAAACGAAGGAATGTCAAACATAAGGCTTGGCAGTAAATGTGCTCATCTCTCCATTGTAAATAACCGGCAGCCAGGCTATAGGTGAGAGGCTATGACGTCATAGCCGAAGGTCACGAGCTATGTTTAGAAGGATTCAATAGCAACCAGGCACAATGACACGTATTCCGTAGCTCACAATTGTGTGCTTTTTGTACGTGTCTGTACTTTTATAACAGTTTTAGGGCAGTGGCGTAACTAGTTTTAGTGGCGCCCGGGGCGAAATCTAAAAAAAGGCGTCCCATTCTAGTACCGAAAAAATACTAAAGTGGTGAAAATGCCACAAAATTCTCAAATTTCGTATATCATGGTTCAAAATCTAGTAGTCCCATAATAGGTCATTGTAAAGATGTCAATTGTTTAATCATGTATTCAAAACGTTTCAGTGTTGTTATTTTTTAATAACAGCCTCTTGCGAGCTGAATAATACGTGAGTGAAATCTGTCGCAAATGATATAGTCTTGTAACGACCCCCCATATTAGTTCACTCTCTCAACAACCGTTTATAAAACTTCAAAACCTTTTCTTTTTTAAATGCTATACATCTTCACTTTGTTTTCATAACTATTATTTTATATTATTACTACTGAATTTTATAATTGTAACTGTTTACATTGTCTTCTTATGGTTTATGATCATCTTCAGATCTTTAATTGAACCCGTAATTGATGTAAGCAGAGCCGCTATGAGGCCTAGACAACTGCCATAGGAGCTCCTGCTGGTTAAACGGCTCCCCCGTCCCCCGATGACGTAAGCACAAATAACGAGAACAGGATTTGAGCTCCAAATCTGCACAATGACGAGCAAGGGATCATCTGATGGCCACTTCATTTTTCTTGTTCCTCCTAAAGAGGACTGGATTATTTATTTATCTATTTATTTGTTTACTAGCTGTACCCTGCAAAAACTTTTGCATAGAGTTAGGCTTGATTGGCAGGCTAGGTTATTTTTGGTTTCGGGCAGATCCGATTTTTTCATGATTGTATTTTAAACTGGAATACCGTTGTATTAATTCTTTACTGTCGATTTAACGCAGAACCCAAAATCGCTATTATTTTATTAGATTTATTTCTATCACAGCACTGTTTCTGTCTATGCACCCACGTTAACTAAGCTGACTCACGATGTAAAGTCTGTAATGGACAGACATATATTTGGTTATACTTCATCAGAGGCGTTCCATCAATATTTAGTATCCGGTAAAGGAGGGGGGGAGAGATCACCTTTAATGTCGCACCTCCCTTCCACCACCCTCCAAGTACAAACCGAAGTATGAAGTTTTGGACCCAAATAATAAATCTAGTTTCGTCTAAGCATGTTTCCAAATTTATAGTGTTTTGGGTGAAAGTTGTGATTTATTGTAAAACTGTACACTGAGGAAAGCACCCTCTCCCCCTTACCTTTCTGTCCCTGACACAGTAGACTTGAATATTTCGGTCAACTCCCCCCCCTTCCCCCAATCCCTCCTCAAGACCGGTATACTGTTCCTCGAAATGTCATGACGTCACAAGTTTTACAAGATGCACCTGACTACTGCCGTGTGTTCCAGGCAACGTGACCTCTGACCTTACTTCACCGGGAAATGTCATAATGTCACACTGACTTCTTGCGTCAATGCAGTGGATCTCATGTGGTCCTTGAATGTATTTAGTTTTCTTTTTACTTTTCCACAAAATCTGTTCCTGTACGCCCTTTCCATAAGTGAATACATACATGGGGGAGATGGGCGTAGGGGGTGTAGGACTTACAATATGTGAAGGGCGTGGGGTAAGTATGTATGAGGGGCGTGGGGTAAGTATGTGTGAGGGGTGTGGGGTAAGTATGTGTGAGGGGCGTGGGGTAAGTATGTGTGAGGGGCGTGGGGTAAGTATGTGTGAGGGGCGTGGGGTAAGTATGTGTGAGGGGCGTGGGGTAAGTATGTGTGAGGGGTGAGGGGTAAGTATGTGTGAGGGGTGTGGGGTAAGTATGTGTGGGGGTGTGGGGTAAGTATGTGTGAAGGGTGTGGGGTAAGTATGTGTGAGGGGCGTTGGGTAAGTATGTGTGAGGGGTGTGGGGTAAGTATGTGTGAGGGGTGTGGGGTAAGTATGTGTGAGGGGTGTGGGGTAAGTATGTGTGAGGGGTGTGGGGTAAGTATGTGTGAGGGGCGTGGGGTAAGTATGTGTGAGGGGTGTGGGGTAAGTGTGGGGGATAGGTTTACAGACGTAGTGTGAAAAAACGACTAAAATTGTTTCCAACATCAGAAAAAAAAATGTACAATTAAATGCAGAATACCTCCCTGCCCCCCTGCCCTACTAACATGTGGATATTGTTATGGTGTTATCTATAGCATTGTTGAACCTAGACAGGCTAGACACCATTAGAAACACATAGACAAAATTAGACGCTAGTGGCGAACGTAGAAATCATGAAAGACATATGAATCGGAAAAAAACAGTGAAATAATTGATCTTGCCAACAGTGTACTACTGCTCTAGTCAACATTGTACTACTGCTCTAGTCAACAGTGTACTACTGCTCTAGTCAGTCAACACTGCACTACTGCTCTAGTCAACAGTGTACTACTGCTCTAGTCAACAGTGTACTACTGCTCTAGTCAACAGTGTACTACTGCTCTAGTCAACATTGTACTACTGCTCTAGTCAACAGTGTACTACTGCTCTAGTTAACAGTGTACTACTGCTCTAGTCAACAGTGTACTACTGCTCTAGTCAGTCAACATTGTACTACTGCTCTAGTCAGTCAACATTGTACTACTGCTCTAGTCAACATTGTACTACTGCTCTAGTCAACAGTGTACTACTGCTCTAGTCAACATTGTACTACTGCTCTAGTCAACATTGTACTACTGCTCTAGTCAACAGTGTACTACTGCTCTAGTCAACAGTGTACTACTGCTCTAGTCAACAGTGTACTACTGCTCTAGTCAACATTGTACTACTGCTCTAGTCAACAGTGTACTACTGCTCTAGTCAGTCAACACTGTACTACTGCTCTAGTCAACATTGTACTACTGCTCTAGTCAACATTGTACTACTGCTCTAGTCAACAGTGTACTACTGCTCTAGTCAACAGAGTACTACTGCTCTAGTCAACAGTGTACTACTGCTCTAGTCAACACTACGTATTTTGTACTTGACAGATATAATTATATAGATGTTAACGTTTGATGGCGTGTTGCGTTTTTAAGTAATATTGGTAGCAAATATATGTTCATTTTAGACTCACTCCCAGTACTCTCTCTCTCTCTCTCTCTCTCTCTCTCTCTCTCTCTCTCTCTCTCTCTCTCTCTCTCTCGTAGAACAGTATGTAGGATAGATAGGCCGACAGTGAAATAAATACAACATGAAAGTATCATAAAGTTAAATGGATAGAAGTCTGTCCACGATAATTTTCTGTATAAGAAATTTGTTTTTTTTTTTAAATTTTTACTTTATTTCACATTATGATTGTGCAACATTCAGTCATCCACACTGCACCCTGTCTGTCTACGACTGAACTGAACCTTGTCTTTCTACGACTCAACTTACCTGTCTAAAAAGAAGTAAAAAATTGAGTTGTCTTTTCCAGGAATAGTCTATTTCCTTCATAGACATCCTTCTGACAACTGGTCAAACAGTCGAGTCCACAGGCGACCTTCACACCGAAGGTGTGGCTGGATGGTCAACCAAGAAGGACAGCGGAATTGTTGTGTTGTGGTCAATGGGCGTGGTTAGTTGTATGATGTTCAAATGATATCCTTTGTTCTAGGAACTAAAATAAATGAAGATTTGCCAGATTGTCCAAGTCAGAAGGACGGAATTTATTTCGATAAAAAAAAAATCTCCAACAATCCAAACCGGCAAATAGTTTGAAATGAATGAATTCACGGATGACTTAATTGTGTATTGACCGTTAGATATTGAAAATATCACATTAATATCACAGACTTGTAAGTATTGAAGGGGTAAGCAGTGCCAGGCGATGCTGGATGTTCACTCGGCGAAACACGTTGCAGTAAATGAAATCTCAAAACGAGATGTCGACGAGGGTAGCTATTTTCTTCTTTGGCTCGGGTGCGCAGAGAAGTCTGGTACTGCCGGTGGTGTGGTGACTACTCAGAAATGGAGGGGTGGGTGGGGCCAATACGCAGAGATGGAGGAGGGTGAGTGCAGAGTAAATCGTGGATGGTGAGTGAAGAAAAAATAGAGATATCTGAATGGATTGCGGGGTCTGGTTGGAGGTAACTTGTCTAGAATGTAAAATGTACAGAAGGGTGAGGGGGTAGAGGTCAAAGGTTGATTGATTGAGGAAGAACGAGAGAGAGAAAGGGGGAGGTGGCAGACAAAAATGCGCAGGTAAAAAATACCAGGTAAGCGAGAAAAATTTCAGGTGAATCAATTCGAAATTTAGCAAGGTAAGTAGAAAAGGTATAGAAGAGGGAAGGTATGGGACATAGCTAGGTGTGTTCGATATTCTCCTCAAGGTGAAACAAAGGTCTGTGTGACGTACACGATTGAACAGTGTCTACTTGACCAAAGAGAACGACACACAGACAATGAAAATAAAGCTGTGACGTAGACGACATTATGATGTCTTCCTGAACAGAGACAAAATACAGCAGTGTGTCTGTGTAAATGTGTGTCTGTAAATTTGAATCTGGGTATATGTGTGTCAGATTATATGACTGTCTGTGTATATGTAAGTCAAGATATATGCGTGTATGTGTGTGTCAGGATATATGAGTGTCTGTGTATATATGTGTCAGGATATATGCCCATCTATTGACCACATGTGCCCATCTATTGACCTCATGTGTCGGCGGCAGTGGCATAAATATTTTTTGCCCCCTTGAGACATATTCTAATGATGCTTCCCCCCTTCCCCCATTTTTTCGAAATCCGAACGTCTTGAATTTTTAACAACTTGGAAATTGATTTTAACATTTTACAATACACTTGAATACGAACTTGCTTTGAAATTTAAACATTTGATGAGTTATTTCTGTTGTTTTTATGTATTTGTATATTATTTATGCCATTCATAACATTTCTCTGTGTAGTTTTATCAGAGCTGGACTTAAATCATTTGAAGCCCGGGGGTGCAGAAGGCAATATCGGGACTTTCTATAGGTGGGGGGTGGCTTCCTAGTCTGGTAGCTCAAGGCTCGCGAACGTTTTGTCCGCCGTTAAATCCGCCTCTGCTCTTGAACCTATTAAACTACAGTTGTGCTATATTTAGTGTTCTTTTAACATTGTTACCATAGCTGAGAGTACAAGGACCATGCAGGAACCACGGAGGGTGTGGATGACTGAAGTCGCCAGGGCTTTAAACCCTGTAATAATTGACTGTTGATAAAGAATTATTCTAATTTCAACAAATCTTTCCTTCAGCATGTGGAACATACTAAACTTAAACAAAATATTGTTGACTTTTTTCATTATGTACTTAATACTTAGATGACGTCAGTTTTTACTCATTTGCCATGATGGCGTTGTGATACATATGGCGTATTTCTCCCCCCCCCCAAACCCTACACACACACTCATAAGGGGCTTTGATCATTCTTCGAATTAATAAATCGTGTTTTTAGAAAATATTCGTGTTTCTTATGTAGTGACACACCTTATCACGTCTGCCCTGCCAATAGCCAATTGATGCCAAATTCACTAACGCTGTGTGAGGTTTTATTGAGATGCAATAGATTGCTGTGAAATATGGCAGTCAATGTAAGTGAGGAGATATGTAAAAGATGGTTAAATCAGTTTGATATTTCATAGCTCAGGTTGTCAAAACAAAACCATACATCAAACTGAAGTCTATTTTCAGAATCTCCCATTTAAGTGGCACACCATCCCAAGAGAGGAAGGTACGAGGGTCGATATTTCTCCACGGTAACGTACACATTCAGGTGGCGAACCACGTGACTTCTACAATAGCATCTCATTAGTTAAACAATCTGCCAGCAGGACCGGTTTTGAAATATTGAACCGTTTGATGAATAGTCGGCGCATGCAAATTTCTGGGTGTTTTTTTTTTTCTCTTCAAATATCGGGTTCTTAAACATCGCATAGCATTGTTTGCAAACCAATAGAAGGGATGGTGTGTGTGTGAGGGGGGGGAGGGGTAAAAAAAAGTGAGGTAATAGTACCATCGATCTGTAGATGATTGTTCTATGATTGAGCGATAGATACTTGGTGTGCATGGAATGGTCGAGAGACTTCAATAGCCTGGCACAATCTAAAAGAAAGTTGTTGTTTTTTAAATATCAAAAGTTTGATTTTTGCTGAAGACGCGACGTGAATTCCTGTTGTTTTATTGTTGTTTTCTTCTACTAGAAGGCTAAAGAATCTCATATTATCAAAATATTATACAATTAGCATCTAGATTATGTAGCGATGACAATACATGGTTTTGTTAATAGTATTATGTAATCGGTACATTCCGAATCGTCATTATTAGTATTACTAGCTTTACCCTGGAAAACATTTACATAAGAGTTATATCCCCTCAGGCTTGATCAGTAGGCTAGGTTATTTTTTGTTTCGGACAGATCGATTTTTTTCATGATTTTTATTACTATTGTTTACGTTTGACGATTTTAAACTGGAATACTGCTGTATTAATTCTTTACTTTCGATTTAATGCAGAACCCTAACCGCTATTATTTAAATAGATTATAGTTATTATTAGAGTTATTATTCAAGTCCCCGATAGCAAGAGATCTGAGTCACTTGAGCCTATAAAATACAAAAGTAACATTTTGTAAGGTGTTTTTTTTCAACCCCGCCATAACCGAGTTTGGAATGACCGTTGAGGGCCACGACGAAAAACATGGGCAGGTTACTAGACACGCTGAGATGTGGGCCCTTCACCTACAGCATACAGCAAGGGCAACATTACGCAGGTAATTGTCTCTCTCTCTCTCTCTCTTCATTTAGAGTAATTTACATAAAAGACCAACACGGTCTTCTGATGTCAATGTACCATGCAGGGACTGGGCTTGGGTGTTGCCTGTCATAGTCCTATTTAAATAGATAATACTGTTTTACGGTACAGTCTTTATTGAATTTAGTTAGCATAATCATTCATAATAAAATGACTACAAGTTTAAATATTTATGTTTGTTTGTACCTGTGTATAAAGCATACAATCTTCAATCATTTTTTTTTCTAAAAGACTTATGACCGGCAACACTCACGCCTCGTCCCTGGACCGTGCAATGTTGAGATCGATGTGGGTGTGTCGGTTAGGACGTGAGTGACACCGCTTCGGGTAACGTGCTGAGACAAATGGGGCTGTTTGTTATGATGTCCCTTGGTTCCTCCATTGTGTATCTGTTATGATGTCCCTTAGTTCCTCCATTGTGTATCTGTTCGTTATGATGTCCCTTAGTTCCTCCATTGTGTATCTGTTTGTTATGATGTCCCTTAGTTCCTCCATTGTGTATCTGTCTGTTATTTCATTCATTCACCAAATCCTGTTTAAGCAACTCTTATGTACCCCCAGTGATTGTATTTGTTTACTGTGTAGGACAACTAACATGTAGCTCTCATCAACTTCAGTCAGGGCATCCCAGTCACAGGCTCTTCATACATGTAGACCAGTGGTTCTCATAGTCTGGGTCGCGGTGGTCGTGCGGTAAACCGTTTGACAGTCGACATGAGGGTCACTGGTTCAATCTCAGTTGATGTTTCAGGTTTTGACTAAAGTCCCGTGGTGCCTTCATGGTCCATGCACTATCGGGGGTGAAAGAAGGCACCATGAAATATCAGCCCCATTAATGGTTTATAGGATCTAAAAGATTACATCTCATCCTGAAAGGGACGTCACACAAACCCACACCCAAAGGCGTGTTGCCAACCTATTTCTAGTTGCTCGCCAACTTATTTCTAGTGGTTCGCCATTTTTTTCAATTATCACTTTATCGAGAATTTATACATTTTTTTTTTACGAATGCCTTTCTTTCTTTTTTTTTTGTATTACAGCAGGTCGTGGAATCGCAAATGTGTGAGACCCACTGGTTGAGACTGTTCAATACGTATATTCCTTACATATTGACTTCTTCCAACATATCATATGGTCTTCCAACATATGGTGTTTTCATATATCATACATACAGTATTCTTACAATCGAAACATTCACCTGCGTAGTTTTCTGCACACACATGTATGGTATATTGGAGACCAAATAACTCGGGCAGTTCTTGTGTGAGTACTGTGTGTGTGTGTGTGTGTGTGTGTGTGTTTTAGGTGTCAGTACTATGTGTGTGTTAGGTGTGATTACTATGTGTGAGTGTTTGCGTTGGATGTGAGTGAGCACTGTGTCAAATATATTAAGTGCCAACTCATGAACCGTTAGTTTACGTAACCTTTTGTATTTCTGACTCCGCCCACGGTCACACTGAGCTTCACTGCCAGATGTCTGACTTGATTCTTTTGTCGGATATCTTACAACATAGTATGCCTAATTCTACTTCTTTTTGCTTCTAACACGAATTATTTCTCTCCCTTTCTCTTCTTCTCTCCCTCCCTCCCCCCCATATATATCTCTCTTAATATATATATATATATATATATATATATGGAGCCATTCACATAACACGTAAACGTTTCGGTGTTTTTCCCCCACTTAATTTTGACCCCCCACCTCCAAGGCGTTTCGTACCATATTGAACAGCCCTATAATACTATATGTCTCTCTCTCTCTCTCTCTCTCTATATGTTTGTATACACTATATGTCTATATATATTATATTAGAGCTGCTGTTAGATTAAAAATTCAATCGAAATGAATGCATAATTAACAATTTGATTGCATATTTAATCCAAGAAATACCGCTACTTTATTTATTGTTTGTAACATTTTTTTTTAAATCTGTCAACATGACATCTTAAAATGGTTCATTTGATTGATAGAACAGTTTAATTAAATGAAGTACTTTAATTTATTCAGCGAATTGCTCAAACGGACAGACCAGTTTATTCAAGTTCGTTGGTTCAAGTGATGCTCTCTTCTTATTAACAATAACAACACACACAGAAACAGAAAAGTGATGTTCACAATGGTCATTTGTGTCAGGGAATGCTAAATATTTTTTCGTTAACTTAGCCAAAAAAAAATTAGTGGGGACGGATGGCCGAGTGGTGTAGATACTCGACTGTCGACCTGAGAGCCCTGGGTTCGATCATCGGTGAGGACCATGGGAATTTTTCCAGGTGAAATTTGTTTCAAAGTCGTCCCACAAGTCCACCCAGCTTTAAATGGGTACCTGACTTTAGTTGGGGGAATTAAAGGCGGCTGGGCGTTTTGCTAACCACACAATCCCTTCATATGCCGAGGTTATAGAAACATGTATTCTACACTTCATCTGCCCCGATGACCCGTTAGAGCTATGGGAACTTTATTTTTAGCCAAAAGCTGTTTTTTTAGAGTGTGTGTGTGCGCGCGAATAGCGACCGGGTGTGGGGTGGTAGATCTACGTAGTAAGTGAACTGACCTTAACTTCAAATAGTAGAGTAAAATCTGGTTATTTATCAGTTTGGCGCTACTCTGAACTATTAGAATTTTCGTCAAATTAACGCACTTAGGTGTTGCGTTAAAAACATGTAATAGCAATTTTTTTTCACGCGTTAATCGCGCGTTAATGCAGTTTAATCAGAAGCCCTAATATATACATATGTGTGTGTGTGTGTGTTCTTTCACTCTCTCCTCTAATGTCAATGTGCCATGGAATGTTGAGATCGATGCTACCCTACTGTAGGTGTGTCGGTTAGACCGTGAGTGACATCGCTCAGGTAACCTGCTTAGAAAAATGAAATCAATACGCCCGTCTATTGATGTGGGACTAATAGGAGAACTGTTTAGACAATGACATTTTCTTTCCCCTATGCTAGTTTTAACACATACTCAGTGTAATATGCTAGCTTATTTAAATTTTGCAAGACTAGCACAAACGTCTGTCACAAAATAGTGCGATACCATCTCACATACGTTTGGTACTGAGAGTAGTTGACAGTAGTAGGCCTACATAATATATAAGACTGCTTTGAGCATGGGTGGGCACACTTTTGAAATCGTAGGCCACAACGGGTCTTAAATTTGACTTAAGGGCCGGACCAAAAATCAGAGGAGTGGAGTGTTCATATGAACTAATATGTAAACGAGCGGGAGGGGTGCTGGCAAACAGTCCAACGTAACGTACTCTGCCCGCTGGCATACTTCGCACATGTCAGCTCTTAGAGTCTAGAGTTTAGACAATCTTACAGACAATGTCTCGCCTAGACTCTCGACAATCTTACATGCAATGTCTCACCTAGAGTCTAGACAATCTTACATACAATGTCTCGCCTAGAGTCTAGACAATCTTACATACAATGTCTCGCCTAGAGTCTAGACAATCTTACATGCAATGTCTCGCCTAGAGTCTAGACAATCTTACATGCAATGTCTCGCCTAGAGTCTAGACAATCTTACATACAATGTCTCGCCTGCATTACAACGCTGCTGCGTTTGAGTCCTCTGAATGTTTGATAACAACAATCAATCCAGCTAGTGAATATCAAGACTTGAGATCAGTGGGCGAGGCAGGTTGCGCAGTGCGATAAACATATTTACCAACATCGTGTCATAAAATATCGGCAGTTGAAGTCAGGCTGATAGCTCTCCAGCCTCGGGCCCCCAGTGTGTTGATGATTGCTGTTTGAACTGCTCACAGATATAGACAGTTCCCGTGTGATACCCCTTCCCCCCCCCCCCAGTAGTCGCTCCTGGTCATTGCTGACACAGAGATAGAAACAACACTGAATGTAAATGATTCATAGCAAGGTAAACTGTAGGCATGTATTGTTCATCTCAGGTGTGGGGGGAAAGGGGGGTTAAGAAAAAGAAACCATTGACAGTTGCAGAATAAAGAACTGGATTTTAAGTGGATGTATTCTAAGTAGATGGGTTTTAAGGGAATATATTTTAGGAGTATTGGTTTTAGGGACTTTTAGGTATGCATGTAAATTATGTTGGGTCTTGGTTCAATGCTTAGCCAGTAAAACACAATCACAATGACTAGGGAAATTATTTCAAGCTATCCTATAGGGAAATAGATGAACAAATTTAAATGATTGATCCAACATAGAATTCAGAATTGATGGCCCGCACATATTAGAGGCCCATTGATGTTCCCTAAAATTTTCCGAATTCTGTGTACGGCGGAGAATATAGAGCGGGATTGGGCAACATGCGGGCCTTTGTACGGTCCTCTTGCATGTTTGACCCGGTCCGCGATTGAATATTTGTGTTCGTCCACTTAACAGAATATTTGTGTGCTCCGCATGTAGGCTATATACCGATGGTGAACAAATGTGACTCTTAATTGTAAAATCTAAAGGGTTTTTAATGGTCTCTTTGGGGTGTAATTTTAATACACAACATAAATCCAAAATTTTCTCTGTTTATTAATATTGTGGATATTTGAAAGTTCTGACGATCGACATGTATATTGCCATGTATATTGTCAAGTATATTGTCATGTATATTGTCAAGTATATTGGCAAGTATATTGTCAAGTATATAGTCATGTGTATTGTCATGTGTATTGTCATGTGTATTGTCATGTATATCGTCATGTATATTGTCAAGTATATTGCCATGTGTATCGTCATGTATATTGTCATGTGTATTGTCATGTGTATTGTCATGTATATTGTCATGTGTATTGTCAAGTATATTGCCATGTATATTGTCAAATATATTGCCATGTAAAGTGTCATGTATATTGTCATGTATATAAATAAATAGTATGGTAAGTAACAGACCTACATGTGAGCTAAATACACCAACAATCGACTAAAGACATACTTTGGATAGGTCTCTAATTAGTAAAACATGTTCGCGTCATTATCAACAATGCCTGTGACAAGATAATATATCGGTATTGGCTCAGATGAGGCTTTCCAATACTGATTAAACCGAGTTTAATCTGGTGTTGATAAACCTGTCAGTCCAGAGGTGCAGCTATTGCAATACAACTGGACTGCAGCTACGTTCTCAGTGTGTACACACATTTGTAAGCCTGCATGAAGTGTGATTGTTGTTCTTGTTTATTACTCTACGTAAACCCGACACCCATCACCACTATATTTGTGTTCTTATGACATCGGTCGTCATGACCTCCCCTCCACGCCCCCTCCCCTCCAAGTTTGTTGTGATTCAAATACCACGGGTTTGTGCCGGACACACCCAGACGTCCGTGACCTGATTTCAAGCAAGAATACACCCCACCCGCCCTCCTCCTCCAATGCACTCCCCACCCCCCCTCTAAATCTGGCAGCCCGTTAAAGTTTTCCCTGCAAGCGATGAGTCTAGAATAGTGGTGACGTTGTGTGGAAGGTTGAGATGATTTACCTGAGAGTGGACTGAGGGACTCACTGTACACTGCAGATGTTGTTGGGAGGAGGAAGGGGGGGAGTAATGTAAGGATGGCATTGTTGTAGATGTAGTTCGAGCTGTCGCTCTTCTATTTGATTACCTCGCGGTTTTTTTTTTAATTGCAGACAAATGGACCCATTTTTTACTCAGCTCGCCCCTGGCAGCTTTCACCAGATCACGTGGTGCTGTGAGTCACAGATAAAGTGCAATAATTTTTTTTAATAGCTTACCTGGAAAAATAAAGTGGATGAGGGGCAGGTAAAGGGGATTTGAAACAAGAGACTGCATGTTAGTTGGCAGAAAACTGAATTCATTAAAGCTTATAAATGTTTTTTTTTATAAAGGATTTTTTACATGTGACAAAAATGACCCATAGTGGCACCAACTATTGGATCGCGAGCTGATTGAATGGGTCGCCCAAAACTGTAAAAGCTAAAAAGTCAAAAATAGATGCAATTAATTGTAACTATTCTTTTCATCATTTTTATCTTTCATACCAGGTGCGTCGCCAAAAAAAAAAAGGGTGCTAAGTGGGGTCGCGAATTGTGAAAGCTTGAGAAGAACTATTATGTACTGGTATTATAAAAATCTCCACGCAATATGTTTGTGCAAACTACAGTGAAAATATCAAATTCTACTTCTTGAACATTCATTGAGCTTCCTTCATTTATTCAACAGATGCTAGATCACCGACTTGAAACACAAACTTTTAATGTGACATGCACTGACTCATATATCACACTTTTAAACATGACATGCACAGACTCATATAGCACATTTTTTTAACCTGACATGCACTGACTCATATAGCACATTTTTTCTTAAGCTGAATCAGTAATCTCATTGCCTCTCTGTGTTTTAACATTTAACAGCTATTAGAGAAAAAAATAACCTCAGAGCAAATGGCTTATCTAAAAGCGTAGATGAAATGGATACAGTAGAATATCGGCTACACAGCAGATAAAATGAAACTTAAAGTACACTGATGGATAATTTCGAAGCAATTGGAAAATTTATTGAAGAATGGATATAACGGAAAAATTTATTATAACAAATAAGATTTTGAGAAATTAAAATAATAACAAACAACAACAGCAAACTTTTGTAACTGAATTAGAATGAAGACGAATGAAAACAAAGTGACAATGTCAAATATTAATAAAAATAAGAGTCCACATCAAATGAATGAAATCGAAAACATGTCAGAAAACTAGAAAATATATCTCTTTACAGATCAATAGAAAATATAGCTCTTTACAGATCAATAGAAAATATATCTCTTTACAGATCAATGTCAACAGGGATAAAAAAAATCCCATTAATAATGGAATTTTCTAGACTTAGATGATTGCTAATTTATAAAGTGCCATAATGATTGATGCGAAAAAAAAAATAATAAAAGAAATAAGAGGGAATAATGAGACTAAAAAAGTGGAGAATTTCCCAGTGTTTCTCAAAGTGTGAGTCTTGACCTGGATTGCGACCATATTGAAATCGCTCTGTAATCTATGTATAATTATATCTCTGTTTATTTATGTATTACTAAATAAAAGGATCATCAATCTAAAAAACTGAAATTCTTTATAAATATTTAAATGTACAATAAATCGCTACAAAACAGTAGTCATATCGCGTCACGACAAGTAAATATTTGAGGACCACTATCCTAACAGGATGATAGACATGGAGTCCACCTAAGTGGTCTTTAAATCATCATTCACATAAAATCCAGAAGTTACATTTCTAAACAAGGTATCTAAAGCTAATGAATTAACGGTCCAGTCTAATTGAAAAAAAAATATTTTTTACTTGACTTAACCTAAAAAGATTAGAAACATGTGCCTGGTTTGAACTTTAATTGACATTAAAAATATTACACTTTTATTTTGTTACGATATCCATATTTGTTGATATAGCTAATTAATGTTCGTTCATGCCAGAATATTATCTTAATTGATGAGCTGTTGCCAGAATTAGTAGCGATTGTTCACGCCTTTGAACAGCTCTGCTTTAGGTCAATGAAATAGAACGTGGTACTCTCAGATATATTTCTATTGACTTTCAGCCTACACCAACACACACACTGGATGTTAGGAGGACCAGTACTAGAATAACAAAATTTTCATCGGTAAGAAAATCTTTAATGATAGTTTACCACCATGAAAGCAGTAAACTAAAATGTAAATACATATATAGTTCAGGCACATATTTTATTGCTGCTTTGATTAGAGCACGTATCGATAATACCGCAATAAAAATAAACTCTCTGTAGCTCAGTTTTGATGATGTTTTTCGGTAGCTAAACATGTGCATTATCCAAGAAAAAATAGAAGATGCAAATTTGTCTAAAAAATGATAAAATGTTTTATTATACTTCATGATCCGTTATGATTCGGATCAGTGATTTATGAATGGTAGTTGCTTTTTTTTATTTGTGTGTCCATAATGTTTGTTACGTCTAAAATTATGGTATTTTTAATTCGTTGTATCTCACTTTATCGAATTCACATTTTCAGACTAATCACCGTAACACTCCCTATTAAATAATTACCTGCTGAGTGAAATGTAAAATTAATTTTTCTGTTCAAAATTTGGAAAAATGTGTAATAACTCAATTAGTTTTCACTCTTTTAAACAATCTAATCCAGTGGTTCCCTTGTCTTGTCTTGCCGTGCCCCCCCCCGTTTTTTCCCGATATACAATTATTTACTTCTCCACCCAACTCGTTCCATTGAGTTTAATCCTGAATCGACCCCCTATTGACCTTTTTATTTTTGGCTAATACTTTTTTTTTGTTTTTCTTTTTAAATTTTATTTGGTAGTAACAATTCACTCCAAGAGCTTTCAAACAACGCAAGTGGCTGTGGCATACATCTAATGCCCATATATCTAATGCCCATATATCTAATGCCCACATATCTATTGACCATATATCTAGTGACCACCTATATAATGCCCACATATCTATTGACCACACATCGAATGCCCATATATCTATTGACCACATATCGAATGCCCATATATCTATTGACCACATATCGAATGCCCATATATCTATTGACCACATATCTATTGTCCATATAAGCCCGGTGAAGATGAAGGTAATGTTCAACACCACAGTGACAGCAAAATAGAAATGCCCTATCCCCCCTCCCTCCCCTTTCAAATATCCCCTCAGGTGAGCCTGAGCCACAAGTTGAGGAAACACCGACTCCAACTGAGCACCTATTTAAACAAAATTCTAAAATTTAGTAAATTAGCGAACTTTATTTTTTATACTGGCATCACAATATCAAGATGATGATAAATAATAACCCATACTAGTTGACAAGCTGAATGTGTATCCATCCATTTACTATAAATCTATTATGTATCCATCCATTTACTATAAATCTATTATGTATCCATCCATTTACTATAAATCTATTATGTATCCATCCATTTACTATAAATCTATTATGTATCCATCCATTTACTATAAATCTATTATGTATCCATCCATTTACTATAAATCTTATTCATGTACATCCATCCATTTACTATAAATCTATTAGATGATCACTTCACGCATCAAACAACATCACTTCCATTAAATAATCAGGACTGGCATCAGTACATAGGACTTTGTTGGGGCGCTTGAAGTGCAACTGAGTGATATGGTGACTTACTTCTACTCACGTGACTCATTCAATATAATCTGTTTGTTTACAGTTTGTTTTAAATATGGCTCCAAATGCGATCTCTCAGTAGACTCAATTTGGAATTCTATGCTCGTGTGATGATCATTTGACATGGAGGTTACCAAACGTGACTCAGAGATATAAACAAATATGGCCAACCGAAGAAAATAGACGTGACCAACCGAAGTAAATAGACGTGACCAACAGGAGTAAATAGACGTGACCGACAGGAGTAAATAGACGTTGGCTTCAACAGGAGTAAATTTAGACCTGACCAACAGGAGTAAATAGACGTGACCAACAGGAGTAAATAGACGTGACCAACAGGAGTAAATAGACGTGACCGACAGGAGTAAATAGACGTGACCAACAGGAGTAAATAGACGTGACCAACAGGAGTAAATAGACGTGACCAACAGGAGTAAACAAATATGACGAATAGATGTAAACAAATAAGACCAACATAATGAAACAGACATGACCAACGGATGACCAATGATAAAGTAAGGTTAAGCCAAATATATATATATATATATATATATATATATATATATATATATATATATATATATTTATTTATTAGGGATGTGACGGAGCTGATGAAAATCCGCATCCGTCGGATTCAGATTTGGCAAATATAAATCCGTCGGATTCGAATGCGAATTTGGCGAATGGGGGGTATCTAAAATACGTTCATGACCAGATACGACGTCTAATCTATGGACAGCTGAGTAAGGGTCCAGGAGTTTAGTTTTATCTGTTTTTTCTTTTTATATAGGGTTTTTTGGAAAGTCTCTAGGTTTTTTTATTTTAGTTACGATTTCTACGGCCGTGTTTGAGCTAAAAACGGTAATTTTTCAAACGCTCGGCTAGAGTTCTCTAGACTACTCTAGACGGACTTCGTATAATTTTTTGTCGGGGTCCGTCTATAGATGTGCGCATGCGCGACAATCGAGATTAACTTCCCACTCTTTTAAACGATCGCCGACTTTAAAAGAAAATGATTATAAATAGTAGACTGCATTTCGCGCGAAAATCCTATAATTGTATTAGTTGATTTTTTTCCAATCACGCACCGATAATAACTTTAAATAAATGTATTAATAATTAGAGTTCTCATTCATTATGTTTACAATAGAAACATACTTCTCTGATTATTAACAGCAAATGACGTCATCAACTGTTAAAAAGTTTTATAAACAAATAAAAAAAACATATATAATTCTTTATAATATTTATTAATAGTGAAAAAAAAACTATACATTGTTTATTTGTTTAAAAAATGTCACAAAAGAACTAAGGAATTTGTCACTGTCTTTTTTCCCCCAAGACTTCGTTTTGTTGGTTTTTAATATAAGTATAAGAAAAACAAGACGTGTATTTTATATGGTTTCTGGGAAAGGGGGGGGGGTGCGATAGATGCTAATTTAGCGCATATTTTTGTTTTGTTTTATTCGTTAATTTTTGTTGTTTGAATGATATTGTTTTCCTCCGACCTTATTAGGCTTGGACAGCCCGGAAAAAAGTAATAAGAATAATTACCGTGCATGCGGACATCTTTACTCTTAATCTCAATTGGCGCGCATGCGCACATCTATAGACGGACCCCGAAATAAAATAATACGGCGTCCGTCTAGACTACTCTAGAAGAACTCTAGCCAGTGCGTTTTTCAAATTCGAATCTGATCGGATTTTTTTTTAATCCGTCGGATTCGGATTTGCTCAAAAAACGTCCGAAGTTCGAATGTCGTCGGATTCGAATTCGAACTTCGTCACATTCCCTAATCAAGGCCGTAGCCAGTAGGGGGAGTAGGGAAGCTGCAGCACCCCACCCCCAAATTATTTCTAAAAATCAAATTTTATTATAAAATATACTTCTTTATCATTGCGTTCCAATTTTTTCTTGTATAAAACTCTCCGCACAGCCCCCCCCCCCAAACAAAATCCTAGCTACGGCCTTGTCCCTAATATATATATATATATATATATATATATATATATATATATATATATAGAATATATATATATAGAATTTTATTAAAATGTACCGAAAAGTGCAAAATCATTCTTTAGGTATAGATCATACAAATATTTATAGAAATTGACTAAATAAAAGTAAGTGTGAGTGCCAGATAGTAACTCTTTTATTAATGAAATGACAAATTTTAATGTTAAAATATTATAAACTTTATTTGTATTTCCAACTCTATTCATTGCTAATATCAATCTACCCATATTGGGTTGTGCACGCCTGTCCTTACAGCTGAGGCTTGATGAACCCAATTCTTCTAAACGGAGTCCATCTAGGATTTACCTAGTATCAGCTGCTGTCTTTCCTGGAAAATAAGTATTAAATTAAACTGAGACGGCAGGGCTTTGGCTCAGAATAACAACTACAAATTACTGACGTGATAAAGTCTGTTCAATAACTGCCAGACACACAAAACATGTTTCCTTTCTCTCTTCTTTAACCTTTACCTAGAAATGTCTTCACACCCAGACCTCTAGATTATATTACGAAATACAACGAGAAACATTCTTTCATATGTTTGCTTGCGTGCGCGTGTGTGAGATTACGTATGTGGATTAATCAAAAGATCTTTTTGCACATATAGATATTTTTATTGGTTGCAGATTTTTTTAAAGGTGAATCTTGCACTCGCCTATAGATGTCTATGTATAAATCTAGGATAAAAGCACAGGTACAGTAAAATATATATTCCTATACATATATTCGATTTAGGATCTAAGGGGGCGGGGAAGGGTGGGGAGGAGTAGTATAGAGCGCTCAAATGTTGACTTGTGTCCCTGATTCTATCCTCGGTGACAACCAAGGAAACCTTAACAGGTCCTGGTGAAAGTTGGTTGATAATTCCCTTAAGTCCAATAAGTGCCGATTTGATATTGTTGAGATTTCTGTAGCTCAGATGTTTTTACGGGATACTAGCCTCATCCACAATCCCCCTCATCAAACTGGGCTTGGGGGGTGGCGTAGTCGACCCTAAAGAATATCTTGGTGGAGTTGAAAGGTTATTGTAGTATATAATCATATTTAATTGTGTAAACTTTAAAAAACTGTCGTAGATTAAACCTGATGTTATTCACGTTCCAGTGCAAATCCAGTCTAATCCAGTCTAATCCAGTCAATAATGTTTGGCTATTGTTCATGTTTTTTTTAATCCAGCCGTAGATTTAACAGCTATATTTAGAGAAAATGATATTCCATTCATTGACGAAAAACATTATAGCTGTCGTATTATTTTTTTTATAAAGTAACATAAAATTGTACTTCTTTATTTTAAACATAATTCTTGTGATATAAAATATTCTAAACATGCATAAAGCTTTCTTAAAGATACTTATGTAATGGAACTGCCAATATCAACGCTTAAGGAGGTATTTAGAAACAAAAGAACCTGTTATTACTAGAAGCAACGAAATGAAATTGACATTAACACCACCAATTTTTGTTACGTTACAAACAGCTTATTCGTAGCTATGATTTAAAAAAAAGAAAAAGATTATTTACAAAGAAAATAATTGGTACAACTTTTTTTTTTCATTTATTTTCTTTGTCTTTTAACATCTCGTAAAATATGGATAAAAAATAAATAAATATGTGATTCATGCAGTAATTATTTCCCTTGAATTGTTTCACCAAATCAACGAGGTAAACGTGTAGAAAAGAGTGATAGTAAGTTAGATCTTTGTTTAACGGTTTAACAATGAGTCTTCACTGCGTTACGTGAGTTTTCTGTTGTTATTGTCACGTACTTACGTTTAGTGGGGAGATTTTCTTTTTCTTCCTTTCTTTAACTCCTGAACAATGTTTGTATTGGCTCATAGAATACAAGTAGAGGGCAGTCTGTGGGGGGCTTCTAAAGAATACTTGTGGGGGGGGGGAATGGGTTATGTGGAGGAAAGGGGTATCTGAAGAATACATGTCGACTTGTCCAGGTATGAGTTCTGTGGAAGGCATCGACGAACCAATCGTTCATTTACATAGGCGTTGACATTTGACTTCCAGTTGGAAAGATTTCTGTGTTGTTCCTTCTCATTGTTATGTACGTTTGTTTGGTGTGATGTACTGTCTCATTGTGTTGTCGGTTTGTTTAATGGGATGTTTCTCCTATCATGGTGTCCGTTCATCCAATGCAACTTAAATCATTCATGGTTTCTGTTTATTCACTGTGATGTACTGTCACATCATGTAGTATGTTCTATGTGATGTACTGTCACATCATGTAGTATGTTCTATGTGATGTACTGTCACATCATGTAGTATGTTCTATGTGATGTACTGTCACATCATGTAGTATGTTCTATGTGATGTACTGTCACATCGTGTAGTATGTTTAATGTTATTACTGTCACATCATGTAGTATGTTCAATGTGATGTACTGTCACATCATGTAGTATGTTCAATGTGATGTACTGTCACATCGTGTAGTATGTTCTATGTGATGTACTGTCACATCATGTAGTATGTTTAATGTGATTACTGTCACATCATGTAGTATATTCAATGTGATGTACTGTCACATCATGTAGTATGTTCAATGTGATGTACTGTCACATCATGTAGTAAGTTCAGTGTGATGTACTGTCACATCATGTAGTATGTTCAATGTGATGTACTGTCACATCATGTAGTAAGTTCAGTGTGATGTACTGTCACATCATGTAGTATGTTCAATGCGATGACGCTTTTTATAAATTGTCGGTTCGTTCATTATCGGAATACTTATCTGATAAATGTATACATTTCATGACATAATTAGACTCATTCACATGTTTGAATCGACATATCTGAATTTATGAGCCTGACCCTTAGTGCTGTGGAGCACTTGTTCGAAGCCATTTAGCTAAAGCCTTCAATTTTAAAATAGAAAATAAAGTTGGGGAAGTCACTCGAAATAGTACGACAGCTAAGAAATTTAGTTTTAAAAAAAAAAAACATCATATAACTTACTCGCAGGACATATGAATTAGAAAGCCGAGTCATATCATGGTGCACTTTTTTTTAATTCAAAATTTTGGGTCTAATTCCTAGTTGTTTTAGTTTGTAGGTGTCATGGACGGAGGTATCACAGAAGGTCCTTTATGACGCTTGGACACTCAGCGAGAAAGACTGGCTATTAGAATACATTGTCTCCTCATGCGATAAACAAAGCATATATGATACATCAAAGATTCAAATTTAACCTAAATAAATTCAATAGATGAAGTGACCTATGTAACACACTACGGATAGAAAATAAGTCAGAAACATGAGTATGTATAAACAAATGAGTGCTTCATAAGTTCGGGATAGAAAACAAATTGTTTACCACATAAAACTTTTTTAATAATTTGAAAACAACAAAGAAATAGGAATGTCCAACTGCTAATAGACTCCCTGTTGGGCTAAAACTACAGTTGGGGATTGTCAGAGAGGTCAAAAAGTTCAAAGATTGCTTTTGGGCCCAATATTTGAAAGCGCCGGCTTTAACAGCTTTTATTTTGCAAATGGTCCCCAAATGACATATTCTTATATGCCCCGAATGTACCCAACATAAAGTTGAACATGATTCCAGAAATCTAAATTCGCATAAAGCACGCAACCCCCAACCCCTCAACGTAGCTTTGCCAATGGACCCTATAAAACATAAAAGTATTTATTTGTATAATTGACAACAAAAGTGTTAAAGCTAAAAACATAATAACAAGCGGCGAGATTCAAAATAACTTTAATATGGACAGAGATTTGATACATGAAAATGATAGGTACAACATGATTGTAGAATAATAGCTTTGGAGTCGTCATGTGTTAGACAGACACAACACGATGATAGAACAATAGACTGTAGAGTCGAGAAAAATCTATTTTTACATCAGCTCGTTTCAAGAAGAAATTTTTTAAAATGTTTTATTTGTATTGATTCAGACCAATTTGTGGATTTCCCCCATAATATCTCAGCAATCAAAACCAAAACACTCCGTACTTTAGAATTTTAAATTTCAGTTGTAAAAAGCTATATGAACGAGACTGCCAAGGCCTACATATCAACACACTTCAGATGAAACATTGAGATCTTATGGCAGCAGACTGAAGGGATTTTTTTTTCACTCAGAGTTTACAGGAGATATAAATATTTATATCTCGTACGTCCAACCAAAAAGCGGTTTATTTTCGACTTTAGGTAAACCAGTCATTTCACACATTGTCTACATGACCTAATGAATAACCTAATTGGAAACTTTCCAGCCAAAGATTTTTTTTTTTTTGTTGTGGATCTCTGTTTTTCTTTGTATTGTATCCAGTTATTTAACCCAGCTATTGTTTACTTTCAAATTAGTCTTGTAACAAGATTTAATTTATATATCTGAACTATTTCGGAAATTCCAGCTATTCTTTAATTAAATTCTATAAACATAGCCTATATAAACAGATTCTTGCTTTCAAGTAAATAGTTTTAACATATTATTTTATAAATCATATCAAGCTATTTTTTTTCATGGAATCGTTGGTATATCGTCGTCAGGAGCGGACAGTCCCGGTAACACTACACAAGGGGGCAGGGTCATTTTAAGTCGTAGGCCCTCCACGACTTAATTTTTAATATTTTTCAAGAATGCCCCCGGGCCTGGAGGGGCCACGCAATTTATCTGATCTAATAAAGAGTAATAGTTGTTATTGTAATTTACCTGATCTAATAAAGAGTAATAGTTGTTATTGTAATTCACCTGATCTAATAAAGAGTAATAGTTGTTAATGTAAAAAATTTACAAGAGGAGCCTCGCAAGCATCCATTAAATTTGGCCTCGTAATTCGTTTCGCTAGATCGTGTCAGACATGCTAAGTTCACAATGATCGATTGAGACGTTTCAAATCTTATAACATATTGTACACATTTTAAAATTTAAATTGTTTATTGTTCAAAAACTAATGACTAAAAATAGTTCCAATGGAGTTTTATATACATATATATATACTAGTATAGTATATATTTAAATTTATACAAAATACGCCATATTCGGGCACGCCGAGCTGGGGGGGAGGTCAGGGGGGTCATTGCCAGGGTGCCCGCATCTGCAAGGGGGCCCGGCCGCTCCGACCATATCAATTTTTTCACGATTCATTGTTTATTAAGGGGCCCGCAATGATGTCCTGCCCTGTAGCCCATGTTGGCTCTCGGCGCCCCTGGCCATATTCATATTAAAGACACCATCAATTTATTTCAATGATTGAGAAATGAAAAGTTTCGCCAAACTAGAGCAATTATCGTTTCCCTTATCTCTGAATTCAAAATTTTTAAACAACTCACATTGTTTATTTCTAGTGAATGACATTGTAAACGCTAAAGTCGTATTAAGGTCATAGTAGACTCCCCGACTTTATTTAATTAATTTTCAAGAATGCACCCGCACTTCTTTGCGATTTGAAATCTAAATAATCTTTCCGCATTGTTAATATTCTCTGCAGACTCTATGCAGTGATGACGTAGTAATTCAGGTGTTACATCATGCGCTTCGCATTGGTTATTTATCGTTAATCGTGTGCTTCTTTTTTCTTACAAAATTTTAAAAAGTAACGAAAGTACTATTAAATAACCATGTCTGAGGGGTACAGGAAGAAACACGAGAGTGGATTTGAGAAGCAGAAGAAAAAGAAGAAAGTAAAAAGCATTGAAAAAAATTCGGGGTTTGTTGCTGAAATTTATGAGCAGAGACACTGATTGCATTACTGGTAAAACTAGTTAAACTAGTGATAGTGACATTTCATTTACTTCTTCGACCACAATGTACACCAACAATCCCGCAATACCAGAAATAATGTTGCCAGACTGTGCTGAAAAAAGTGAAACAACCGAAACAAGTGTAACAAAGAAAAGGTATCTGCAAATTCTGTTATGGGTCATGCTGAAGCTGCTATGTCTGATTTGCCTACAGACTCAGACTGTATATTAGGGTCAGTAGGAGATGCCGGTTTGAAGCATGAGCTGCATGACAAAGAATACAGTTATTCAAGTGATCCAGCTGATTGTGAGATAACTGCATGTCTAAGAAGTTATTATGCTGAACATCTTCCTTCACAAAATTTGGAGTCAGATTTTATATTAAAGGGTAGACAATTTGGTGACAAGATCAGATATGCACGAAAAAAATATTTTGCTTGAACGTTAACAAATTGTGAAATTGCCATGCGAGACTGGCTTCTCTATTCTCCTTCAACGGGTAAAATGTTTTGTTATGTGTGCAAGCTGTTTGACTACAACACCGGTTTTGCAAATCAGTTTATCGATGGTTTCGATGTCTGGAAACACGCCATCGCAAGGATGACATCACAGGAGCAGTCGAATTGCTACTCTGTCAAGGATGTTAGAATGTCAAAAGACATCTAGAATTGACGAAAAACTGCAAAAGGAGAAGCAAAAATTATGTAAATACTGGACTGATGTTCTCAAGAGAATAGTTGCTGTGATAAGATTTCTTGCTGAAAGACGGTTAGCTTTTTGCGGTGACAGCCATTTACATGACTGTTATAAACAATGGAAATTAACTTGGTTGCATTGACCTTTTAGCTGAATTTGATTCCTTTCTAAAGGAACATATTGATAGACATGGAAACCCGGGAAATGGGAATGTATCATATATTTCTGCCAGTATATGTGATGAATTTATTGAGTTGATGGGATCCAAAGTATTGACGCAGATACTGTCTGAAATTAATATTATGGGATCAGTATCGATTCCACTCCTGACATCAGTTTAGTGGATCAGCTGACAGTTGTTGTTCGCTATGTTCTCAAAAGTGGAACTGTTGTAGAGCTTTTTCTTCAGTAAATACTCTTTCCGATCTTTTGGTGAGTACTCTCAGACTTTATGGTATAGATATCGGCAATAGCAGATCTCAGTCCTATGACAATGTGCTATTGTTCAGTCGGTCTACACGTTTGTTTTTCGCTTTCACCACAGCGATGGTTAAAATTGACAGAGTGCCTGAAAGAAAAAACCTTTATGTTGCAAGGGCTATCAGCAACAAGGTGGTCAGCACTACTAGATCTTTGTATGCCAATTATAAGAAAATTCGACTAGCATTGTCTGATGTTGCTACAAGCGAACGTCAACCACCAGCATCTGTACATGAAGCCAAATCACTCATAAAGAAGTTGGACCATTTCAAGACAGCGTTAATGTGTGTGATTGGGAAAGATTTGCTGCAAAAAAATTGATTTTGTCAACAAAGCTCTACATGAGCATGGAATTAAGTTAACGACCATCATCTACTTGTATGACAGTCTTGTTCTTAACTTTCATGATACGCGCGATAAATTTGAAATGTACGAAGGTCTGGCAAAAACAGCTCTTACAAACGGACTATAAAGAATGTACACAACGCAAACGACAGCGACACGGATTTCATAATGAAGTTGCGGATGATAATTGTAGAGTACGAAGGATTGGTGCAGATATTCATAAATCTATTTTTATTAATCTTGAGTTTGCGCACCGCACTATGAATTATGTTTATGTGTAATATTTACTATGTGACGTAGTTTTTTCTAGTTGACGTCATATTAAGTTGCTTAGAGACAAGCTTGGTAGATTGAGTAAGTTGCTTTCTAGTTCTTGAACATATAAGATGTACTTTGTAGATTGAGTTACATATTAGATCCTATACGTGTAGGACAGATATTTTATTCAACTTTGAAGAAGTTATTAATTTGATTTAGACTAACCAGTGATGGTTTATTAGATACTTCTAAGATGTGCCTATGTCATATACCTTCGTATGAAACTTTATAATATTGTTAATGTCTACGTTCGATAATAAAATAATGAATCAGCAACATTGAATTGTGCATTGATTGGACTAGAGTTTGTGTGTGAAAAATTAAGTGACACGCTACCACAGTAACGCCTCCAGATTCAGTCAGACTCCCATAACATCAAGATATCTTACAACCTTCACAATGGTGGCAGTAGAGAAAACCCGAAGCCTACCAGAGAGACTATCCTAACAGCGCAGGCAACCCGAAGTCTACCAGAGATACCAGACCAGGGAACTGATCCAGTAAACTAGTCCAGTGAGCAAGTACAGTTGGCCAGACCGGTGTACCTATGACCAGTCTGCAGTCCTGACAACGCAGAATCAACACCAAAGAATACTGTTGTGTCATCTGCTCGAGATCATATCTCGGAGACACCTCTGACCGCGAAAAATTTATTCTACGGTCCGGTCGAGTGTCTTATGTGTTCATACTTTGAATACATATGTTTATTGTTATTTCATCATCAAGTCAAGAGAGCTGCTTGTTGTGTTCACATTCATTCATACTTAGTGACGTCAAAACGTTTGACTCTACTTCCGTAATTCGGTGGGAACATCATTTAAATGTTTAGTTGTTCTTGAGAAGTTTGTCTATCTATTGTCCTATTTGTTCGTATATATATTCGTTGTAATTATTTTTAACCCAGTCTAGTGTCGTCTGTGTTTTGTTTACATACATTGTATTCTACTGTCTACTATCATCATCTTTTAGGAGGCTGATTCCGTTTTTGTTAGTCCTGTGGTGTCAAAAAAAAAAAATATACACATACATTTTTATATATATTTTCTATTGTATTATTGTTTTGGACAATGAATCCCAATCCCATGTATAAAACATAACATATTTATTTATGTAGATATTAATTTATATATATGATATTTTGCATGACAATTTTGTATACCAGTGCCAGAAATTTTTTTTATTATCACAACATTGTTAAAATTTAGTGAACTCATTAGAAGCATTAAGTTATCATTAATTGGTTTAGCAAAATTTAAATATGGATGTTAAGAACATAGATGATTTATGGGAGATTTATAGAGAAAGAGGTGAAAAGTTGGGTTTATCAGGAGAGAAACTACTGCAGTTTATTGAAAAAGAATTGGAGAGGGTAGAGAGAATAAATAATAGAGAAAAAGAAAAGGAACTTGCCAATTTAGAGAAAGAAAAGGAACTGGCTAGGATAGAATTAGAGAATGAAAGGTTAGACAAAGATAGAGAAAATAATATGGAAATAGCTAGGATAGAATTAGAGAAAGAAAGACTTAGATTAGAAGCAGAGGTACAAATAAGAAAAATAGAACATGAACAAAATACAAGAAAAACAACAACAAACCATACATATGATAAATTAAAGTTGGGTCAATACAATAGCAAGGACAATAACATTGACATATTTTTAACTAAATGTGAATGTCAGTTTAAACTTAACAAAATACCAGAAAGTGAATGGACCAGACACCTGATAGGAGCATTTCATGATGAGGCCCTCAATGTCCTACATATGTTAGAACACCCTGAAGATAAACCATATAATGAACTAAAACACCATCTCCTTAAATACTACAACAAGACTGAAGAATATTACAGAAACTTATTCCATAATTCTGTTATCTCTGAATTAGAACACCCTACAGCTTATGTGAGCAAAATAGAACAATATTTAAAGGAATTTATTAGGGCAGCAAATATAGATTCATCTGATCCTCAACAAATAATAGAACTAATGTTAGTGGACAAATTCCTAAATCTTAGTTCTGATAAATTATTTTCATTTATAAAATTAAGAAAAGTAAACTGTAAAAAAGACCTTATCTCTGCTCTATCTGATTATAAGGACAGTAATCAGAATACCCCCATGTTCAAAGATAAGGATAATACCTTTAGTGCTATCAGACACAACAACAACAACTATAATAACAATAAGTCAAGATACAGTAGTGTACCTGGTAATATAATTTGTCACTATTGTTCTAGACCAGGGCATATAATAGCCAATTGTAGAAAATTAAAATACAGGAATGGGTACAATAATATACAGAATAATAGATACTTACCTAACAGACAATATGCTAGAAACAACAATAATAGAAACTTTAGTAGATACTCAGGACAAGACAATAGGAGACAGAGACAATCACCAAATAACAGCCCACCAAGACAATACAATGACAGAGGTAGAACATTGGGTAGAACAAACAACACACATACTGTAAATGCACTGTTGAACAATAATGGAAGTCTAGTATTTTACCCTTGCTTCCTCAATGACAAACCTGTCATGTGTCTTAAAGACACAGGAGCCAGTTGTGTGGTGGTAGATCACTCACTTGTTTCAGAGGACTGCATAATAGATACTTATGAAAAAGTCAAATTAGGTAATGGTCAAACTTTAAACTGTAAAAAGGCAATAATAGAAATTGATACACCTTGGATCAGTGGAAAAATAGAAGCAATAGCGATGATAGCACCTGTGGCCCCCCTAATTATAGGAAACATACCAAACATCAAACCAGACAATTCAAGTGAATTATTTATACAGTGGTTAAGTGGTAAGGAAATAAGCGTTCAGAAAACACTTCAGTCTGTCCAGAACAACTTAATTGATAGTGATAAGGTAAATACTTCTATTAAATCTATTGAAACTGTAGAAACATCAAATAAAGGGCCAATCAAACTATTAAAATAATGTTAAATAAATTAATTATTGATCAAGAAAGTAATTGGGATAGATATTTACCACTTATATTATTTGCATACCGGGAGATTCCCCATGAATCCACTGGATTCTCACCTTTTGAATTAGTATTTGGAACAAACCCAAGAAGTCCCTTAAAGGTTTTTAAAAATAATATTCTACCTTCTTTAGAAGATGAAAGAATAAAAAATTCAGTATGGATAGAACAAATAAAACATAACATAAATTATGCCAACAAACTTGCAGAAAATAATCTAAAAAAAAGTAACAACCAGAATAGACTAGGTAAAAATAGAAACAGAACACTAAGAACATTAAATGCAGGAGATAATGCATATGTTTTATTTCCACAGGATAGTAAAAATAAATGGAGAGGGCCATATAAAGTAAAAAAAAGAACAGGAAAAACTACTTATATACTAGATATAGAAGGAAAAGAAAGTAACTGTCATATTGATGATCTTAAAAAATGTTTTGAAAGACCAGTAAAGTATTTAAACTCATTGTTAAGGACAGATAAAAATTCATTACAATATTTGCAAAAATTGGGAAAAAAACTATTCAAATTACAGAAATGGGCTATTAATAAAAACAAAACAGAAGATGATACTATCAAGATTGTTATAGAGCAAGTTAGAAATTATATAAATCAAGGAAATAATAACATAGATATTTGTCAACATGAAAATTTTCATCAATTAGAAAGTCTATACAATTTAATTGCAAGCAATATAACTAATGATACTACAAAATCAAATACATTAGTTTTAAACTTGTTAGATCTACATACAGTACACAAAACAAAAAAGTACCAATTGATTTGGCCGAGATGGTCTGATTTGTTGTGTTGTACCAAGTGAAAGGCATTAAATCTACAGCACACAATGCACACAATAAATCTACAACACAATAAATCTACAGCACACAATAAATCTACGGAACACATAAATCTACAGCACACAATAAATCTACAGCACACAGAGCACACAATAAATCTACAGCACACATAGCACACAATAAATATACAGCACACATAGCACACAATAAATATACAGCACACAGAAAATATACAGCACACAATGCACACAATAAATCTAAAGAGCACAATAAATCTACAGAACACATAAATCTACAGCACACAATAAATATACAGCAGACAGAGCACACAATAAATCTACAGTACACAGAGCACACAATAATTCTACAACACACAGAGCACACAATAAATCTACAGCACACAGAGCACACAATAAATCTACAGCACACATAGCACACAATAAATCTACAGCACACAATAAATCTACAGCACACATAGCACACAATAAATCTACAGCACACAATACATCTACAGCACACATAGCACACAATAAATCTACAGCACACAAAGCACACAATAAATCTACAGCACACACAGCACACAGTAAATATACAGCACACAGAGACAGAGCACACAATAAATCTACAGCACACAGAGCACACAATAAATCTAAGCACACAAAAGCACACACTATAAACACGTTAATGTTGTCACCTGTGTTGCAATACACGCTAGTGTTGACATAGAACTGTGTTGTTTTTTTTATAGTGCGTGGGTCAAGACGTGATGCGACTTGGCTGTTCTAGAAATGTCAACAATAACAGAACATATTGTGGTTGGATAATGCTGTGCTGTGCTCTTAGATCAATCATATGATGAAATATATGTATATGTGTTATTCGCACAAGTTAAGGAATATTGCGTTCAGTCGACTAAACTCTTTCTACACTAGAATTATATCTTACATCTTTTTTCTCCTTAAAAACGCAATATTATATAAACAGAATAAGTACAATATAATTAAAATATTTCAATATATCTTTGTTTCAATCTATTATCGCATAGTATAAGTGAGCCATTGTAATGTAATGTCCCACAGCTTTTAGTAAATTCATTGTGGTACCATGGGAGGAATTAATATTGAAGAACCCAGGCATTTTACATTGATACCAGTTGCGGATAATGCATTACCAGAATCGGCAGATACAATCGGCCCCGCCTTTTTACGGAATGTACAACAATGGATTAAAAAAACAACAATAACATCACATGTACATTTTAATAACGACCCATATCTATCCATTGGCCCAGGGCCGGCTAAATCAGGTATTGATTGGTGCACTAGAATACAATCTTTGATTTGTATTTATAAATAAACTGCCAACAAATAACTTGTATCTATACAAGAAACAATATATATATATATATATATATATATATATATATATATATATGTATATATATATATAGTGTTGTGAAACGAATGTTTCATATAGAAATATAGGTCAGTAGAAATATATTATATCCATGAAAAAATAAATGGGCTCAGTGTGAACGAAAGGTGTGAAATAAACTGCCAGAAATGACGTGTCTATGTACGTCTGGATAATGTCGAGATATACTGAGATCTACGTCCCAAGTTGTGTAAAGATCAACTCCATTAGGCTAAATAGTTAAGTATGTTGTAAATATGGGCAGTTAACTCCACACGGTTGTAGATAATGTGTGCTTCAATTCTGATACATCGGGGGGGGGGGGGGGTGAAGGAGCAATGGTTGATACTACAATAAATGTGTGTACCGATGGGGGTGTATTTTAAGTTGGGATAGATCAGGGGTCGGCAACTTTTGAGACGGAAGAGCCAAAAGTTATAATTTGCAATTTTCTCAGTTTCTAAAGAGCCACTTAAATTTTTGTTTCAATATTATGGTATTTGATTAGGCCGCAATTTGACATCGAAAGAGCCGCAATTTGATATCGAAAGAGCCGCATGCGGCTCGCGAACCGCAGGTTGCCGACCCTTGGGATAGATCAATATACTTTTTTAAATTAATCGGAAATGAAAAATAAAATTAGCTAAGCAATAGGGTATTGGTTTGGAACTTATTACGGGCTAATTATTCTTTTCTAAAAATTAAAATTTAATAAAACTAATCTTAAAGACCCTGAATTGTACAGCATACGGCTCCGTTATAGAAATTGATTCTATTAAGATTTTTTCATGGTTCAAAAAGTATACAGCCTCAAAAGCCTTTCGTCTTTCCTGCACTCAGCTATATATTTTTCATTTAACTATTTAATTTAGATATCAAATATCTACGATGGACCAATGCTACTGTTTGAAGAGTTTTGTGTGTCTGTCTTTGAAATGTTGCTGTTTATTTGTGTCTATTATTTTATTACCAAGTCTTGTTAAACTTACTTTAGTTTGGCTCTTTGCTGTTTACTTTACGATAGACGGACATTATGGTTCACGTTGACCTCATGCGTTGCCACCCCCTAGACAAATATCACATTTGAACTTCAGTCATCCATGATTGCTCAAGGGCGTAGCTAAAGTTTTCAGAGTCCCAGGGACAAAGTTAGTTTTCACCCCCTCTTCTGACCCCAAGTGGCAGTGTCGTTGCCTACAAGGGTTCGTCGCAATCGAATATTTTGCTCGGGTAACTTATTTCCCCTTGTACAGCGTGGCTCTCAATCAACTATAGTACGTCTCCTACTCAAGTTTAGTGTGGCTGTCAATCAACTGTAATGTGGCTCTCAACCAAGCTTAGTGTGGCTCTCAATCAACTGTAATGTGGCTCTCAATCAAGCTTAGTGCGGTTCTAAATCAAGTTAAGTGCGCTCTTAATCAAGCTTAGTGCGGCTGTCAATCAACTGTAATGTGGCTCTTAATCAAGCTTAGTGCGGCTGTCAATCAAGCTTAGTGCGGCTGTCAATCAAGGCTCTCATTGCGTGCCCACCCTTGATACACTTAAAGGCCTGAAAGGAATGGGCTGTAGCAGGTACCTCGCTAGCGGGGTGGGGGTAGAGGACGGGGCTTTCCCACTCGATAGAGCTTATGAAGCACATACATTCCAGTACTTTTATACTTATACACATGACTGTGTTTATCATTATTACATAGACAATACTTATCTGAATATATAAATGAAATAAAACATGATCTACAAGTATGTATGAGTCGCCTTTATAAATATGTCTGAGAGCCCACGCAAATCTTTTTTTAGGGGTCCCAAATTGTTCCTTGCCGCCCGTGTTTGTACTAACATCGCGGAAGAAAAATAAAAGCCCCTTCCCTGATGTGGAAACATATGTGCATGTATACTTGATTCCTGTGGATATGCGGCGCCTGAAGAGGGGGGGGGATACTTTGTTCTGACGCATGCACTTACACTAAACAATAGTTGTGTTAGAGTTGTGGTCTATTTATATCTCTTATGTAACCCTCCTACCTTAGACAATTCATTACCAACAACTTCGAAAAGAAGAAGAAATAAAACAACAAACCCTATCGCCATCGATCAATAATACCTTAATATCTTTAACTGTTGGCTGTTCATTAGTTCGATAACTTCGCGTGGAACTAATTATTGGCAGATAATATCTGTAAGCTGAATGTGTTAACACCACTAGTGTGTGTGTGTGTGTGTGTGTGTTTGCACGTGTGTGTGTAATATATTGATTCTAATAAAAAATGTTTGTTTAGCTCAAACACAACTGAAGAATAAAATTTGATCGAAAATTGATATGCCATCTTTCTCACAGCTAATTATTGTTTAGAAAGATCCGTTCTATGGCAAACAAACCGGCTCCCTACCCTCCTCCCCCCCCCCCCTCCCTTCGCCCATGAAGGGGGGGGATTTCACACCAACATCTGATACTTTTTTTTTTCCCGGCCCCAGAAAGAGGTATGGGAGGAAAATTTTAAGGGGGCCTTTGGCTTCATTTCCTTTTAAATGAAGAGGGGGGGGGGGGGGGTATAGGGGTTTAATTCCCCTTAAGGAAATTAAAAGACCCAATATTTTCTCCCTGTCCCCCTCTCGGTTTTTTTCTCTTTTCTTCCAATGGTGGTTTTCCTCGGGGCTTTTAAATGAACCTGTGTCTAGGGCTTCCAAATATTTTAGACAGGCCCCATGTACAACATGCTGAATATATTTATTCCCTTTTTATTTTGCTTATTACTTATGTTTACTTTTTTCATTTTTAATGTATTTATTTATGTTTGTTTGTTGTGACTCGTATACAGAATGTTGGCAATAGCTGATTGGCTGTCTGGTGTACTCACAGCTAACAAGACCCAGGTGGTGGGTTCCAGTGCTAGCAATGTCAGCTAACTTCTCCACTTTGACTTAGTCTGTCCAGAGAGATACGAGATAATGCACGGCTTGGGTTCTAACGTAGATCTCTTGTAAACTACACAAATAAATTGATGCCATCGAATATATTCATGGTACACAAGAGATTTTTATTTTAAATTAGTCGTCCATGATTGCTCAAGGGCGTAGCTAAAGTTTTACCTAACTTGTATATAACAAAATTACACAAGTGCTTATAAAAATTGATGAATCATCAATATTTCCACGAAACAAAAAGGGGCTTTAAAATGTTTTATGTTAGCAGTCCAGGATTTACATATAAGCCACACAAGCTATAGCTTAGAGCCCCCAATTTCTTTGGGGCCCCCAAATAATTGTCCGAGTGAGCAATTGTCATATATGCTTAAATATTTGGCACTGACATATAATATCTTTACTTATAAATGGCCCCATAATGCCCCATATCTCAAATATTGGGGCCTTGTCAAGTCTAAATCTGGCCTTGTATGTTAGACGATGTATAAAATATAAAAAAATAGCAAATAGTTTATCTAACCTATTTAAGTACGTATCTTCATTTAACTCTATTCTTTACCCGTCGGGAAATCTGCTATAAAATGACCAAACTATCGGTGTGCTTATGTGTATGATCATCTGCGGGAGATTATCATAGTCCATAGATCAGATGACACAGTAGCTGCCTTAAGGGGGTTGCATATAAGCGATCGCCTAAACTCCCGTGCCTGAGAGGGACCCAGAGATATAAGTGTTTTGATACGATATACAGCATACAGTTTCTTCTCTAGGTCTCGCATTTGACATTCGCCCTGGGGGTCAGTACTGCGAAGGATGAAGGTTGTCTTGAATAACTCTTAATTTGTTAGAGAAAAAAAAACAATGGATTCTACTATATTTGGCATAAAATCAAGTCTATTGACACCTGTAAAGATGCTCCAGTTTTGTAGTGCCATTGTTTCATCTCCACCAAGGCCCATAATGCAATGGCCATGGCGGCACCGCGGGAGACGGAGGAAACTGTCACCATGACTTGAAAAAAATCCAGTTCTTCTAACCGGAGATCGAACCCGTAACCCTCAGATCAACAGTCCCGTAATTAACACCGCTCGACCATCCAGCCCACGTAATGGTACAGGACCGCTCGACCATGCAGCCCACGTAATGGTACAGGACCGCTCGACCATCCAGCCTACGTAATGGTAGAGGACCGCTAGACCATCCAGCCCACGTAATGGTACAGGACCGCTCGACCATCCAGCCCACGTAATGGTACAGGACCGCTCGACCATCCAGCCTACGTAATGGTACAGAACATATACTGAGTCCATGATTTTCATTTAGAGCCCATATGTGAGCAACTTTTTCACCACTAAGCTTTCTATTTATATCAGAATGTTTGTAAAGAAATAAATACAATATACTATTTGCCTCTTCTATTATTTTTTGTGACCACAATGCCACAGTTTTTACACCCTTTATGAAGATAATTTATAATCGTATTTTCACTTTCAAAAAGCCATAGTGCAGGACGGTTTTCTTTAAAGTGAATCTCCATTAGCTTAAGGACCGTAGGGGCAGATGAAGTGTAGAATAGAATTCATATGTTTCTGTAACCTCTTATATGAAGGGATCGTGTGGTTAGCACAACGCCCAGCCGTCTTTACTTCCTCAACCTAAGCTAGGTACCCATTTGAGGTACTTTTAATCAACTTTCACTAGGAACCTGGAAAAAAAATCGCATTGGTTCTCAGCGAGGCTCGAACCCAGGACTCTCATGTTAACAATCGAGCTTCTACACCATCCGTCTCACACTGTTTTTCTTAAAATATCTTTCAATATCGCAGCTCCTGTATCCATTACCAGTCATTGTATCTTGTAACAAAAAGCAATAGTCAGTTTATGAATATCAATTTATGTTGAGACCACTGTAAACAATTTGTTCTTTCTCCTTTACCGAAAGAAAAAACTAATGGCACACAGGCGCTGACACAGAACACAGAGACACTCGGCAAACACACTCCTGTAGCCGTGTATCAATACATTGTTTTACGCTTTAAGTTCTGTGATAACAAAAATAATAACATTCATCGAAACATTCCAACAACGTGCCTAATGGTGCTTGTTATTGTTGTGCGCTAATTAATTCCCATGCAACGCCAGCCAGTCATTAGATAACGTCTGCGAGATCTCGCGTCTGCTGCGACATTCGATTTTCATCAGCTTGCTTGAACTTGCAGGGTTTTTTTTCTCCATTGTAGGCTTCATAGATAACCGTATCAATCGGTCTTCTCTAGAAGAAAATAAAAAGCATCAAATACAAATAATTATCAAGCAAGAGATAACAATGAGTTAATACAAGCTGTATAATAGAGATAGTGTCGTCAGTCGCAAATTTTCTGAATCGTCATCAGTCTGGAATTTTCTGAATCACTATGGATACATGTTTAAACATGGCAGTGCAATAATTAGGTCTGTTCAACTTCAGACTATGGACAGACTCCATGGTGGTATACATACCGACTAGCGGTGACTGCATAGCGTGTCATTTACTGGTTGAATTAATAGAATTATCTCTCTCTCTCTCTCTCTCTCTCTCCATCTCTCTCTCTCTCTCCCTCTCTCTCTCTCTCTCTCTCTCTCTCTCTCTCTCTCTCTCTCTCCCTATAAATATGAAAAGTAAAAAAAGCGTGGGCGCCAATCTTTATAATTAATTAAGTAATTTTTCATTCACATTAGCGAGTAAGATAGTGTGTAGACTGCTTTAAACATTTTAATTCCTTTTGTCCAGTATATTTTGATAATTTTAGTTATGAATTAGTTTAAAGTCCAGATTTTTTTTTTAATTTTTCCATGCCATAACCTACAATACTGGAGAAAAATTTTATTTAAAACTTAGCATTAAAAAGTATGGGTTTCTTTTAGATTTCTGCAATACATCTTCAAACGAAAAGTTCAGTAAATAGATCAATGACATTCTATTGACCAGAGAGTTCTATTGACCAGAGACATTCTATTGACCAAAGACATTCTATTGACCAGACATTCTATTGACCAGAGACGTTCTATTGACCAAAGACATTCTATTGACCAGAGACGTTCTATTGACCAAAGACATTCTATTGACCAGAGACATTATATTGACCAGACATTCTATTGACCAAACATTCTATTGACCAGAGACGTTATATTGACCAGAGACATTATATTGACCAGACATTCTATTGACCAGAGACGTTATATTGACCAGAGACGTTCTATTGACCAAAGACATTCTATTGACCAGAGACATTATATTGCCCAGACATTCTATTGACCAGACATTCTATTGACCAGAGACGTTCTCTTGACCAGAGAAGTTCTCTTGACCAGAGACGTTCTCTTGACCAGAGACGATATATTGACCAGAGACATATTGACCAGACATTCTATTGACCAGAGACGTTATATTGACCAGACATTCTATTGACCAGAGACGTTCTATTGACCAAAGACATTCTATTGACCAGAGACTATTATATTGACCAGACATTCTATTGACCAAACATTCTATTGACCAGAGACGTTATATTGACCAGAGACGTTATATTGACCAGAGACAATATATTGACCAGACATTCTATTGACCAGAGACATTATATTGCCCAGACATTCTATTGACCAGACATTCTATTGACCAGAGACGTTATATTGACCAGAGACGTTCTCTTGACCAGAGACGTTCTCTTGACCAGAGACGGTATATTGACCAGAGACATTATATTGACCAGACATTCTATTGACCAGAGACGTTATATTGACCAGACATTCTATTGACCAGACATTCTATTGACCAGAGTCGTTATATTGACCAGAGACGTTCTCTTGACCAGAGACGGTATATTGACCAGAGACATTATATTGACCAGACATTCTATTGACCAGAGACGTTATATTGACCAGACATTCTATTGACCAGAGACGTTCTATTGACCAGAGACGTTCTATTGACCAGAGACATTATATTGACCAGACATTCTATTGACCAAACATTCTATTGACCAGAGACGTTATATTGACCAGAGACGTTATATTGACCATAGACATTATATTGACCTGACATTCTATTGACCAGAGACGTTATATTGACCAGAGACGTTATATTGACCAAAGACATTCTATTGACCAGAGACATTATATTGCCCAGACATTCTATTGACCAGACATTCTATTGACCAGAGACGTTCTCTTGACCAGAGACGTTCTCTTGACCAGAGACGGTATATTGACCAGAGACATTATATTGACCAGACATTCTATTGACCAGAGACGTTATATTGACCAGACATTCTATTGACCTGACATTCTATTGACCAGAGACGTTATATTGACCAGAGACGTTATATTGACCAAAGACATTCTATTGACCAGAGACGTTATATTGACCAGAGACGTTCTATTGACCAGAGACGTTATATTGACCAGAGACGTTCTATTGACCAGTGACGTTCTATTGACCAGAGACGTTCTATTGACCAGAGACGGTATATTGACCAGAGACGTTCTATTGACCAGAGACGGTATATTGACCAGAGACGGTATATTGACCAGAGACGTTCTATTGACCAGAGACGTTCTATTGACCAGAGACGTTCTATTGACCAGAGACGTTATATTGACCAGAGACGTTCTATTGACCAGAGACATTCTATTGACCAGAGACGGTATATTGACCAGAGACGTTCTATTGACCAGAGACGTTATATTGACCAGAGACGTTATATTGACCAGAGACGGTATATTGACCAGAGACGTTCTATTGACCAGAGACGTTATATTGACCAGAGACGGTATATTGACCAGAGACGGTATATTGACCAGAGACGGTATATTGACCAGAGACGGTATATTGACCAGAGACGTTCTATTGACCAGAGACGTTCTATTGACCAGAGACGGTATATTGACCAGAGACGTTCTATTGACCAGAGACGTTATATTGACCAAAGACGGTATATTGACCAGAGACGTTCTATTGACAAGAGACGTTCTTGGGTTTCGGGTAGCCCTAGACAAAGTTATGCTTTCTTTTAGGTGGCCTACATCTTGAGTGTCCTATTCTATTTACACTTTTATTAACAAGGTTACAGCTAGAATACAGTGAGCTTCGGGCGGTTCGGCTAAAAATCATCACTTTTACCACACACACACACACGTGATTGGGCCAACTGCAAATATGTAGTGGCGGATTTTTCACTTTCAGCACTTTAACCTAAATTTTTTGTCTTGTGTGATTCTATCTTAATAGGGAGCCGGAGCCGTGCCGGAGCCGGAGCCGTCAAATTTGTGGGAGCCGGAGCCGGAAAAAATTTGGCGGCTCCGCAAGCCTGGTTAGCACAACACCCAGCCGCCTTTACTTCCACAACTTGAGTCAGGTACCCATTTAAAGCTGGGTGGACTTGTGGGACGACTTTGAAACAAATTTGACCTGGAAAAATTCCACATGGTTCTCACAGAGGATAGAACCCAGGACTCTACGGTTGACTGTCGAGTATCTACACCACTCGGCCATCCGTCCCATTTGTGGGTAAAAAGATGGTTGAAAAAAATGTTTTGTATTAAATAACATCAGATTAAACTTTAAATTTGGTCTTTATTTTGATTTTGTTACAGCGTAAAATAATAAATGCAGCCGCCTAGTTTGATTATCAAGAAGAACATTACGTCACTGTCTGACAGCGATACATGCTGTTGACCATTGAGGTCAGTGATATTGACAAGAACGATTAAGTGGTGTGTGTGTGAAGTTTCTGTAAGGATGAGATGAAATCTATTAGATCTTATAAACCAATAATGGGACTGGTTTTTGATGGTTTCAGTTCATCATTTTTTTTTATATAAAAGTCACATCAAATTTTGCTGTCGAAAAGACCAATCTACATTTTATATTTCATTGTGTGCTCTAAAAGACCAAAGTGCATTTAATATTCTCTAAAAGACATATCTACATTTTATATTTCATTGTGTGCTCTAAAAGACCTATCTACATTTTATATTTCATTGTGTGCTCTAAAAGACCTATCTACATTTTATATTTCATTGTGTGCTCTAAAAAACCTATCTACATTTTATATTTCATTGTGTGCTCTAAAAGACCAAAGTGCATTTAATATTCTCTAAAAGATCAATCCAGAGGCGCAACTAGACCAAACTTTCGGGGGGGGGGGCAAAAAAAACACTTGTATTAAAAAATCACATTATTTATATATTTGTATTTTATTTTGAACAAATTTCGGTCTAATCTTTTAATTTTTTTTATTTCGGGGGAGGAGGGGGGCAAATGCCCCCAATGCCCCCTCCCCCCCAGTTGCGCCACTGTATCAATCTACATTTTATATTTCATTGCTCTAAAAGACCTATGTACATTTAATATTCTCAAAAAGACCTATCTACATTTCATATTTTATTCTATCTACGTTTCACCGAGCTGCACTGAGTCATGCTATGCACGTCAGGCTAAACTAGTTCCTGCAGTGAAAATGTCAACAGTTTTCCTTCCACTCACTTCCAACATCCTGAGCCCCAGAGACCCCCATCCATCTTCTTATTTATCATGTTGATGTTAAAGTTAGAAGGGAAAAAAAAGATGGTTGTAGTGAGTTTGGTGGAGACAGAGAGGGGGGGGGGGAGTGATAGAGTGTGAGAGAGACGTGATGATATTCAGGAGCTCCGTTTTGTGCTACCAAAGAACTTCTCCAGACTCTTCTTAGTCTTACAGTACATCACTGGGTCTCAATAGTCCGGGGCACTTTCGTTCTGCTCAATATGAGAAGTAGTTTGACTGTTTGATTTGACTGGATTTAGGTTATATGTTCTCATATCCGTGTTATAAAAATCAACAGTGGGTCTAAAGTTCTAAAGTCGCTAATTAGTTAAGAAACCTTAAGCTCAAACATTCATACAAATCAGCGTTCCTCTTGAAGAATTTGAGAACTGGGACCAAATTATTTTTGAAAAAAAAAATAATAATAAAAAAACTCTGTGGATAAATAAATTATTTAAGTTTTGTATACGTTGTTATTCAACTTTATTTGTAATTTTTAACTTATTTGAATAAAAGCGTATTTATTTGTGTGGAGCCTATTTCCAGGGAATAAACATTTAATGTATGATTTCAATAGCTGGTAACCTTTTCAAAATAACTTTATTACTGTAGGCCTATATTTTTACAAAGTAAAAAAATATTATAAAGAATTAAAAAAATAAACAAATTCAGAAGCAAAAAATTACCAAAGAACCCTAGACAAAGGTAAATATCAGGGAAGGAAGCTAGATAAAGATACATTTAGGGGCACTAGATAAAGGTACATTTAGGGGCACTAGATAAAGGTACATTTAGGGGCACTAGATAAAGGTACATTTAGGGGCACTAGATAAAGGTACATTTAGGGGCACTAGATAAAGGAACATTTAGGGGCCTTAGTTAAAGGAACATTTAGGGGCACTAGAAATAAACACAGTGTAGGCCGCCACTTGAAAATCTGGGGCCCTTCATATTCTTTGCCCATCAGGGTCCCTCTGAGTCCTCACCAAATGTTAAATCACTGTAGGTTGCGACTAAAGCACCGATATGGGGCCACCTCAGAAGCAGGGGTTTTTTTGCTCAATAAGAGGTGGTGGGTCTCTTCAATAAGAGGTGGTGGGTCTCTGAAGTTTTTAACTTTTTACCAAATGAAGAAAACTATAAGAGGTGCCGGGTTGCATTTCAGAGGTGCCGGATCGCAGATCCGGCGCGCTACATGGCAAAAAAAACCCTGCTCAGAAGTAAGGAGCCCAACTAGACAGCCGCTAAATCCGCCAATCCATGAGAACGGCTCTGCCGAGAACGAGGTGTGTATTGCTGCTGGATATACAAGCAACACTGATAACAGCCTGCCAACTGTAAACGTCTCTGATCAATACCGGCCTCACTAATGTCACTTAGCCAATGGAAGCAAATAAAGAGTTGGTTAAACTTTTCACGTGGCTTTGCGGCAAGGCATTTTACTTCCAATCATCAGGGATGTGACTCTTTTGTACATCACAAATCAGTAAATGATGAGAAAAGATGATCAATCTTCCTTGTCTATATCACTTAAAAATCTAGTTAATTTATTGTTATATCACGTACAATCTACCGTGATGTATCACTATAAATTCTAGTTTATGTAGTGTTATAACACGTACAATCTACCGTGATTGTATCAATATAAATTCTAGTTTATGTAGTGTTATGTCATGTACAATCTACCGTGATTGTATGACTATAAATTCTAGTTTATGTAGTGTTATGTCATGTACAATCTACCGTGATTGTATCACTGTAAAATCTAGTTTATGTAGTGTTATGTCATGTACAATCTTCCGTGATTGTATGACTATAAATTCTAGTTTATGTGGTGTTATGTCATGTACAATCTATCGTGATTGTATCACTGTAAAATCTAGTTTATGTAGTGTTATGTCATGTACAATCTTCCGTGATTGTATGACTATAAATTCTAGTTTATGTGGTGTTATGTCATGTACAATCTATCGTGATTGTATGACTATAAATTCTAGTTTATGTAGTGTTATGTCATGTACAATCTTCCGTGATTGTATGACTATAAATTCTAGTTTATGTGGTGTTATGTCATGTACAATCTATCGTGATTGTATCACTGTAAAATCTAGTTTATGTAGTGTTATGTCATGTACAATCTTCCGTGATTGTATGACTATAAATTCTAGTTTATGTGGTGTTATGTCATGTACAATCTATCGTGATTGTATGACTATAAATTCTAGTTTATGTAGTGTTATGTCATGTACAATCTACCGTGATTGTATCACTGTAAAATCTAGTTTGTGTATTATTATTCTTGGACAGTTGTTGTATTAATTGTTACATAAAATCTAGTTTATACCCTACTAGAAGCATAATTCTAAACTAGCACTGCTCATAAACGTGTCTATTTTCTGTTGTTTTTTTTACAAATGTTTATTAATAGTTGTATGAAGGATTGATTTATAAAAGTATTTGTTGGTTTGTATGAATAATTTACTCACAGAGATAATTTACATTCTCAGCATAAGACATAAAGATAAAAATAAATAAAGACCAATACCATTAAATTAACAATGTGAAAATGAGTTGAACAGCAATGACTTGCATCATAATATGAAAATCAAGAAAATATTTGTCATAAATACAGGAACAGAGGGTATCAGACAAAACTGTATCTAAATACAGGAACAGAGGGTATCTGTATCTAAATATTTTTTTTTAGTTTCACATGCCAGTAGCTGTAAGTACAGCATTGGTAACAAAATATTCCTTAATACATACTTTATATGTAAAGAAACACATATTTAATGAATGAAAAGTCAAAAGTATGAGTAAATTTTAGTTGGCACACCTCACAGTCATATAAAAATTTACTCTGACATAATTTCTTTAGAATGTTTTTTATTCAGCCCAAATTACAAAACTTAAAAAAAAAAATCTTTAATATAACACTCCATCTACATTTGTAAGGTTTTGGAATGCCTAATGTAGTCAATTTTTTAAAGGAAAAAAAAATCTTTTAAAAATATGTAGTTACAAAAACAAAAAAACAAACAAGTTTATTGTATACTATATATCGCTCAGTCTATTTTATACAAGTCTACTTATTACTCTATACATAAATATTGCTAACGAAACTCTCTTTACAAGGCTACTTAGTAAAACTTATTTACACAGTGTACATTCCTCATAGTTATATAATTTGATATGGGAAATAAATCTTGTTTTGTTTTTATAACAAAGAAACATTAATCAATGAAAAATTAGCTTGATTAAAAATAGTTAAACAAATAAACAATCTAAAAAATTAACCAAAAACCAAAAAGAGTTTGAAACTATATAAAAAAAAAATCAACAAAACAACCTTTAAAATTACTGAGAAAGAAAAACTAATTCCATTCATTTATATATCAAATGCAAACAATACTTCTATAAAGAAAAAATAATTACATGTAGTAGGCTTACAATAATGTAAACAAAGAATTTTATAATTCAGCAATAATGCACCAAAATATAAAAATGAATGATTGATAAATAAAGAACAAAATGCATTTACAAAAACAAAGAGGAAAAAAAAATTTAAATTCATATCTATCCTTTTCAGGATAACAGTAAGTCATTGTAAACAGACCTATGAATGCACGATGTTAGAACATGGTTTAGGATGGCAAAATAATTACTTCTCTTTATTAGTTACAAGTTAAATGAAATATACAAAAGATTCAGTACACATTTCCACTTGCAATTAGAAATTATTGAAATAAATAAATAAGGCTCATTGGTGCTGTAAATTAAAAAAAATTATCTCAAAAATACAGAATTAGAAATCAAGCAAATGAGTTTTAAAACCCTGATTAGACAAAGAGGAATGTTTGATATTTATAAACAATACATTTTAAAAATTTCTATGTGTACAAGTTATACACAGTTATGGTTTTAATAATGAAATATCTTTTGAAAAACATGTAGAGTAGTAGTATGCTATTTTTAGAAATATCCAAAACAATATTTATTCCCCCCCTGAATCTGAGCATCTAAGACAATTTTTCCCATTTTAAAATTCATGTATTCGTGTAATACAAAGTGGATTTATCAATTCCTAAGTCTGATATCCTGATTTTAAAAAGAAGATTTAAAAATAAATACACTTGATTTGAATAAGTATAGACCACAGGTGTGGTTGAGCGAGAGGCCAATGAGAGCCCTAATAAAGTTTTACATTATATTTTAGCACTTTTTGAAACATAACTTAGTTAATTAGAAAATAAAGTGATAAAAAATATGATATAATAGAAAAAAAACTGATCCAATTTGGTTGCATTAAAATTAACAAAACAAGCATCAGTAAATAAATAAATTTGAACCGTGCTTTTTTTTGTAAAAAAAATTGGTGTCGGAACTCAGTGATGGATTGCCTAACTTTTAACTACAAATTCGCACCTCGATGCAAGCTAAATCACAACTGCAAATATACTAAATGTCTAAAACAATTTTATTTTATAACTACTTAAATCCTCTTAAAATAAAAGAAAAATATAATTTTTTCCCCACATTGAAAAAGGTGCCAGTACGCCGTATTGGTGCGTACCGGCACAAAAAAAAGCACTGAATTTGAAAAAAAATAAAAATGGCTTTTAAGATGGCCTGTAGAAAAATATGTACAAACATATACAGACATAGCCTTGGGCATTATTATTCCTAGTCAGTGTTGATTCCAAGTAAAAGTTTACTTGAAATTTGGCTAAGATTCCAGGTTGTTTGATTTCTAAGGTGTTCTGATTCTCAAGTATCACAGCGCTTTTGATGGTCATGATATGTATTTACAATGAAAAGAGCAGATTTTTCTATTACATTACAATGTTGCCCATCAAAGACTTAAAATATTGCAAGATCATTATGATTTTAACAAAGAAGCTGTTCCATTCACAATGTGGTAATGGATTAATTAACTACCAAGTAAATCTATTAGATTTCCAATAATGCAGAAGTTGAGCTAACAAATAGTACATTAATATATACAAAAAAACCTTATGAGTAAATATACATTTGTATAAGTATGTACACAACAAGTTCTGAAGTATGTAAAAAATAAACACAACTAATACTTCATCAATGCAATGCTTAATTAATCATTTTGGTTTGGACTGAAACTTTAAACATACATGTAAGTATATTGAAACATGCAAAAATATATTTACATTAGTGTATACATAAATAAAGATATATAACTATATCTATAAATGTACTCCCCATACAAATGAATCTTATTTGATGTATTTCATGATCTGGAATCCAGTGTAAAATTGAGCCCAACATCTGGGTCAAATGAACTGTGCACTGCTCCAGGCCACTGAAGCTTCAGCAGCATTGGGGTTATAACTAGAGCACCGGAGCCCCCATCACAGACAGGTGCATTATAGTATTTTGTAATGTTAAATCGATTGCTGTCTTTTACCTCCCATTTGATGCGACCAAAAGTAATAGCTTTAGATAATCCATGTGGGTGTGAAATCACTGCCACCCAGCTTTCTTTATTCTTCATGTCATGACTGTACTGGGCTTTCATCGTGCTCGCCTGCATTTCACTGTAACTTGATTTGGCATTCTCTAGCAAGACAGACAGTGAGTGCAATAAAGTTTTGTCATGTGACATCACATGTAAAGTCACATGATCCTGTAAGATGTTCACCCCAACAATCGCTGCCACATGCCCTTGAACTACACCTTTCTCATCTGGATTTTCATAGAAAAATTTGACATAAGCATTCTCTGCTTCCAGTTTGTCAAAGATGACAAGTCTACTGGTATGAACTGTTAGGCCACTATAGTAAAAATGTTTGGAATTCGATGATGATGATGGAGTTAGGGGTGTGTTCAAACTGCTGTCTGATTGTGAGTCCAGAGATGTATTGGGACTGAAAGAAGAATTGATGATGGAAGATCTTCTTCTACAGCTAAACGGTGCACTGTAAAAACAATTTGGTTTTTTACACCTGAACTTCACCATGTGCTCATCAACAGACCCCACAAATCCTGAGCCATATCTTGTTTTATTTGTGCCTATAAACTCTTTATATTTGTCACTGGAGCTCCGAGACGAACTTGTCACATTGACTGATATCTGAACAACCAGTTGAGACATGCAGGTAAAAAATGTCACGCTGTCTTCATGCTGAATCTCACGAGGTAAATCCTTCACCTGCATTAAAATCAAATTTTTGTATGAATAATAATAGGCAAAAATTTTTTAAAATTATATTTTGAAAATAAATTTCAAGAAATAAACTCCATTACACAAATTGCTAAAAAAATGTAATATGAAAAATTAATTGTTGTTAGCTTATCCTTAGGAAAAAGAAATAAAAGAGTCTGTTACCATTAATTTTTGATGCAAATTTAAGGTATATTAAAAAGGAAATTTCTTTGTGAAAATAGGAAATAGAGCATGGGAAAAAAGACTAATGAAAGAGAAATAACAGAAAATTTAATTAGTGCAAAATGAAGTTCATTCTACAAACCTTAAGTTCAGAAGGAGAGAAAAAATTAACATGGTTTGGATTTTCTTGACAATTGGTCACCTTGGCCAGACATGGTAATTCTGACAACTTCTTGACTGAACAAATGCTGGTTCTCCTCTCTTGGCTACCTTCATTGTTATTTTTCAAATCCTGCACAGTGGAATTATTGTTGTCTTTCTTTGCTGACAAATTTGGTGCAGAGGAGTCTGTTTCTTCAAAAATCTGATTATCTAAGACATTAGTGAAAGCAGATGATGATAGTGATGTTTGCTGAGTAGCATTCCATTCTGACTTAGTACAAATTATGTGACTATCTTCGACAGATGAAAGCAAAGTTACTGAGTCAGCTGTAGTTTTCTGGTTGCTCCCAAAATCTTCTACTGGAATGTTAAAATTTTTTATCGAGTCCAGAGTGGCATTGTTATATTTTTGAATAATATCACCTAGACTTTCCAGATTAGTCACTGATGTACTAATTGAAGTGCTTATTGGTGAAGTCCATGTTTCTAAACCAGGAGGTAGTAATTCAGAGTGACATTGCGAGTCAAATGAAAAATTAAAAGCTTCAGGGTCTAATGACGGAAGATTTTCAGGTTCTCTGTAAGCCAAATGCCTGGGCTTTTTGTATGGAGCAGATGTTTCAGTTTTTGTTTCTCTATGAATTAAAGAACTTGGTTCTGGAAGTATATTTGTTTTTTCTGGAACTTCCAAGCTGTTATCTTTTTCAAGAGTTCTTTTTTTTGACAGCCGGTTGGAAGCCATTTTATGTATTTCACTATAAGGATTCATTCCAGAATATCTTTTAGCATCAGATTATTCTCACTTTTATTTCATTAAAATTTTATCTCCTTTTTCTCTTTAATTGGCTGAAAAATAATGCAAAAAAAAAAAAAATCTTTATTATTGTTATTGTATCTCATTGACCTAATAACTGTTACTTTTGATTATAAATTGAATATCTTACACCAGTGTCAAGTTAAAAAAAAGAAGAAAAATTTAATTACTAAAATTCTAGAAAATTGTTTTAAAATAAATTTGCCCACAAGTAAATTTTTATTAATCCGTAAATCTAATATAGGACTAAAAGAAAAATAGAAAAGTAAGAGAAAGTAGAATTTTATGGGTGATGTGGTATATCAATATATTGTTTTTGTCCTTTTTTCATATACAGTGGATTCCGCTTAATTGGGACAGCTGCTTATTTGGGACAAATCTCAAAGGAACCAAACCAAGAAGCCTATTGTAAATTTGTATGTTTAATTGGGACAGCCGCTTAATTGGGACAAAAAGCCTCGGTCCCGATGTGTCCCAATTAAGTGGAATCGACTGTATTTATTTTAAAATTCGTCATTACATCCTATATGTAAACTAAGAAACAATCATATTTCATTAAGTTTACTAACTCATTCGGCATACAATAATTATGATCATCATGATTATATTTTAACTGTGACGGACATTTAGAAATTTAGTTGAATTTTGCCATGAATATTTATAATACAGTAAATTATTTCAGTGAAGTAACTTTCGCTTGAAAAATACACAGAAAAAAATTTTCTATGACTATTGTCTGCTATTGTCATAAATAAAAACCACTCAATTACTTTCTATGTCTGTGTTCTTAATGTTGCACACATATTTAATTTCTTCATTACTTTTAGTCTATTTGTATTTATATTTGACATTGTTGTATCAGAGAGCATTGATGATGTAATGAATTTAAATAAATTGAAAATAATAAAGCAATACAGCCAATATGTCTTACAGCCCATTTGTGATAAATTTTGAGGACACAATTCATAAAAAGACTATGCAATAAAATATTTCCCGGAATCACACAGGTGCTTTTACATGTAACTTAAATAAAGATTTATGTTTAAATAAATCTTTTTGAAAAAATAAACTGATTTAAAAGTTAATTTTTTTTTGTTATGAGTAATATTAAAATATCAACATTTTTTTTCTGAGTTTGAGTCAACAGTATTTTTAGCTTTTTTATTCGAAGAGTGTTAGAGTTGTTCTTTGGTAAGCTGTCAATTTGAGAAAACTACAATATGTTATTAATTTAGATTAGTAAATATACAGTCTAGTTGTTTTTATTCAGTGACAGTGTCCAAGAGATATTTAGAATACTAGTACTGATAATTGAATGTAGACTATGTGGCATGCGGAATCTATATAACTACTTTCTCATGTTTTTTTTATCAAGACGAATTTTATAAATATGTCTACACATTAAAGTTTAAGTACAGTAATTTTTTTCAGTGCTCAATATTTAAAAGTAATTTGTAGCTAATTGATCAGTATTATATTTCCCTTTAGTTTTTATTAAATAGATTTAATTTTTGGTGAATAAAGTTGAATTTATTATATCAAAATTAATAAATAATTTAAAAAATCATCAAATAAGGACATCATTTTCTTCTTTTACCTAGTTTTTAGCCTGTATTGTTGACAACCTTTTCTGTGACTAGATGGATAACATTAAAGTCAATTTAATATTTATTTCAAATCTATTGAGATAATGTAATAATACAGAAAAATAGCATATGTATATCAGTATATGATAACTGCCTATTTCAAATACATGCTGGTGGAAATATGTCATCCAGAAGACCTGAAGTAAACAAGCCAAGTGAATATCATTATGACTGGAAGTATTAGGTCCCTGGTGGAGGGGAAAGTCACAAATATTTTTATGGACATAACCACTGTTAAAAAATGGTATTGTGTTTTTGTCCTTTCTGACTTCATTCACATTGTTTAATTTGTGTCTGATAATAATGTCTTATTCAAGTCATTCTCCTTTAAAACAAGATTAAATTGATTTCAATTAAACTATTCACATGAATCATTATTAATTTTCGTTATGGTCTATTTCGTCACTTAGCTTATTATGCACGCTGTTCGACTAGTATGCAAATAAACACATTTAACAAGGTTGCATTAAAGTTAATAAGAAAATTGACTCAAAGAGGGTGACTTAATTTATCGTAACGTACAATGTAAGCAACTGGTCAATGCATGGCAACTTTTCAACATGTCTTGTGTTCTGCAACGAACACACACACAAACAATTCAATAGCAGTCAAGTATGATTCAATGAGCTTACTTACATAAAATGGTCAATAATAATAGCCAATTATATAAAATATATGTTGCTTTGTGAATGTTCTGAACGGCACAGCCACAAAAATTTCACGAGTTTTAACCATAGTGATCTTCCCTTTTATCCGTGAGTTAAATTTAACTGTGGAAATTTCTTACGTTTCGGAATTAACCGAAGTTGAACTAAACACATAATTCACATATTGTTTACGCAGTGGCTCCGACACCAGCCAAAACCATTATATTAGGTTATAAGGAATATGGCATATATAATTTTTTTTTCAGGATTAGGGTTAGGGATAGGGTTTATGGTGTGAATCAATATCTATGGCTGGTACCTGAAAAAAAAATACGGGTTCGGTCGGACCGATCCGTAGCCACTGCGTATTGTTTATGTACAACCATTCTAATTAAGTTACTATGTGTTATCATTTAAAATAAAATTAAATACGCAAAACTAAAAGCTAATGATTATCAGTTTTGGAAGAACATACTTTCTGGTGTTGTTTTATATTAAAATAAGTCAATTAATCATTTTATAAATTTATATGCCCTGTATGTCGTATTTTTTGATTGGGTAAAAAATAGCATGTAACTGTAATTATATTTCAATGCAAATTTAGGGAGATCAATCGTCTAATTGGGCTAATTATAAAATATTTTAATCATCCGTGACATTAAATGTTTTGACTAAGATTGGGGTTTTTACATCATGTGTTTACATGGTGAAAAAAAAAGAAACCGGATGAAGGCTAAATATAACACATTTTTTTTTCGGAAACTTTAGCACGTGTAATTTATAACAATGTATAAGTGGAGTCAGACATTTGAGTGTTTGACCATTAAGAATTGTTTATATGTAATTATTTTTACATTTTTAATAATGATTGGAACGAAGCTCCATTTATTCAAATATGTTAATGGGACATTGGCTGCGCCTTCCTCTAAAAACAAACATCGGAGAAGGGTGGGGGATCTTGGACCGTCTTCCTGTGTCAAGTACTCATAAGTCTGTAAATTTACAAATAAATTTTACAATGAGCTAAAAATATAGTTATCACTTATCAGTGGTGTAATTAGATGATTATAGATTGTTTTAGTAATAATGAAAAATATAAGAAAAAATTGGTTGAACAGAAATTTCGTAATTATATGGGGTTGTTTCATTTTTATGTAAGGTAATTAATTAATATGCATAGTTTTACAGCCTTTTCATTATCGGGAATGTCCGAATGTCAAGTGCAACATTAGGTCGGATAGATGAAAGTTCAATAAAAATTATATTATGTTGCTAGATTTAGAAATGTTTTTTTTTAGCTAAAAAGGGTTATCAAAGCAAATTGTTTTGTTCTCTCTCTTTCTCTCTCTTCATCTCTCTCTCTCTCTCTCTCTCTCTCTCTCTCTTTCTCAGTGAAATTTTCATTCGACGACCAGGTCCGCGTCGAGAAAAAGGTTGGGGACCACTGTCTTAGAGCACGTGACAGTAAACTCGGTGTCGTCCTCAGCATGAAGAGAGAGAAAGAGAGAGCTGTGCAAAACAATTTATTTTCACAACCCTGGAAAAAAAACTGCCATACAGCCCAGTGGCAAGCAAGCTACATGACTGGGTTACACTGTTGTCGTCCAGCCCGGGGTACCCCAAAAGCACAGAGACACTGAGAGAGTCGACATTGAGCCTCAAATTACGCACCGATCGGGCAAAGATCGGACCTCCTCCCCCCCCTCCCTTTTCCAATTTACGCTACTTGATGTTAGGACTATTATGTCATATATAAGTTAGCTTTAACCTACCGGGTCTAAGACAGAGACAGTCAGTTGTGAAGTTTGCTTGAATACCAGAATACCAATGTAGCCGTAGGCCCCGTGATGGGACATTCTTCTATCGTCACCTCGATGTAATAGGTCTAAACTCGGCCCCGTGTGTGGTACTCTTAACTGACTCTGAAGGACTATCATATGGAGGTCATGTGTTCGGTCATATGTAATGGCATAGGAGCCTGTCAAAAACCATTCTACACGGAACTGTAGAGAAGTAGGCCGTCGAAAAGGGCGCCAGGGGAAATGTTGGTGCGACAAAAAAAATGGGCTGGGCTACTAATGAAATTAACGGATGGTCGTGCGGTAAAGCGCTCGACTGTCGACCTGAAGGTACCTGGTTAGATCTTCTATGAGGACCAAGGAAATTTTTCAGGTCTTGGCTCAAGTTCTCGATATATCTATCTCACGTGGTGCCTCCAAGGCCATTGCACTTTCGGCTATGATGGGGATGAAAGAAGGGCACTACAAAAACCGTCCCATTAGTGGTTTATAGGATCTAAGAGATTTCATCTCATCCTTACAGGGACATCACACAGCTAATGAATGAATTTAATACAGCCGCGCAGGATATGAAACTATGTAGAAATATGTCTGTTGGTGTGTCATTTCGTTACCCCCCCCCTTCTAGCCCTTTACCCTTAATTTGCCGCAACATTTATAAAATTACATTCAATTTCGAAAGAGGCTGGGCCCCTAAAGAAATTGGGAGGGGGGGGGAGGTTAATAAATGTTCTGGTTGCCTACACCTTACAGTGGCCCTGAGCAGGAATGTTGTCTCTATGATGAGTATCTCTCTCTCTCTCTCTCTCTCTCTCTCCAAGCTATTCAACTGTTGCATATATGACGACTCTGTCTCTCTTTGTCTCCTCTCCTCTCTCCGTGCAAGATGACTACGTGCAATACAACTGTCGCCTCTAATATGACTTTCTATCCATGCCATACAACTGTAACCGTTATTTTTTTTTTAATATCAATTTAGTTTTGGTACAGTAACGTGACATAATCTAACACCACCCTGCTCCTTCAGGCGCAGGACTTGGAGGAGCGTTTACCCTAGTCTCCCATGCATGGGCGTATTCATGGGGGGGGGGGGCAAGGGGGGGCATTTGCCCCCCACCCCCACATTTTGAAAAAATGTCATATAAGAGGGGGCATTTGCTCCCCCCCCCTTACATTTAAAAAAAATGTCATAAAGTTGTTATTTGCCCCCCCTCCCCGGAAATTTTTTGCCCCCCCCTGGAAAAATTCCTAGCGACGCCCATGCTCCCACGCCTCCCTTAAGGCCGACACTGATATTTTCTGAAAAGACAGCATTCTATAGTGGCCTCTTGGGAATATTTCTCAAAGTACCAAGGACCTTGTTGATCCGAACGTGATTGATTTTCTAAAGCAAGATTGCTCGTATCAAAACCTCAGGTTTAATATTATCGAATATCGATATTTTTTTAAGATATTAATCCGTTTCCATCGGGGCAGATGACGTGTAGAAATGCATGTGTTTCTTTAACCTCGGCATATTAAGGGGCTGTGTGGGTAGCATAACGCCCAGCCGCCTATACCTCCCCAAACTAAAGTCAGGTACTAGTTTAAATCTGGGTGGACTCGAGTAACTCTCAACAGGACCCGAAAAGTTCCACTAGTTCTCAAAGAGGATCTAACCCAGGTCTCTCAGGTCGACAGTCGAGCGCTCTACACTAACGCAGAACCAACAAATAAATAATAAATGCCTGATTGTTGATAAAAATACTGTAAATGTAAATTACATTGTAATTAAATGCTACGTCTACATTTTTTATTTAATATAACGAATGATTTTTAAAAAAATCGTTCTCTAACAGCAAATGACAAAAAGTAAAAATCGATGAATAAATAAAAGTTTGATTTCCTTTTCACATTTTTTCCAAAGTCGTGCTTATTATTTATTCTTGGTAACAGCTGGCCACAATGAAAACAGTGTTACACCGAGTCGTGACCAGCTTATAAAGGATGTGTTAATGTGTCAAATCTGGCGGTGTGTCCGATACATTCCGCCACACAATTTCTCCTTCCATCTCATCCATCCCTGCAACGTGTTTGTTTCTAAAGTGGAGTGACGTTATTTGTTTCGCCCCCATCTCATACTGTTTTACGTGCGACAGTTGCACAATTTATTTTATTTAAATTAGGTCATTGTGTCAGATGCTCTGAAGTGCGTTTATTTATCTCTGTGTGTATGTGTGTGTGTGATGATGCACTGCAATTATTTAATGTGTGTCAGCTGATCAGTAGTGTGTGTGTGTGTGTGTGATGCACTGCAATTATTTAATGTGTGTCAGCTGATCAGTAGTGTGTGTGTGTGTGTGTGTGATGCACTGCAATTATTTAATGTGTGTCAGATGATCAGTAGTGTGTGTGTGTATGTGTGATGCACTGCAATTATTTAATGTGTGTCAGCTGATCAGTAGTGTGTGTGTGTTAGTGTGATGCTCGGTAGTTATTTAATAAATAACGTGCGTGTCAGTTGCCCTGCATTTACGTGCGCGTGCTCTGCACTTATAAGGCGATATTTGTGAATAGGTGTGTGGAATAAAGAGAGACGGTTGTGCAGCCCCGTAGCCAACGGGGGGCACTGTAGGCCCCCCCCCCGCTAGGTGTGGAGTGCCCCCCCCTGCTTAAAAAAGAAGAAAAAGAGGAAAAAATAAAAAGTAAAGGTGCCCCCGTGCTGGGTATTGGTGCCTCCCTGCTTACTTTGACCTGGCTACGGGCCTGCGGGTGTGTGTAATAAACATAGACGGGTGTGTGTAATAAAGAGAGACGGGTGTGCTCTCTATGGCCGCGGTTCTCAACCTCTTTCGCGACTGTACCCCAAAGGTTGCGAAAGTATGTCCGCCCGTACCCCTAACATGTAAGTTCCTCAAATTTTTGGTTATTTACAACGAAAATTATATGTCTCTGCGTACCTTTGCATGAGCGTTCTCGTACCCCTTGTAGTGTGCGTTTCCCCAGTTCAGAAACGCGGAACTACGGTGATAAGTTTCTATAGGGCCGGGGTGGGCAAACTGCGGGCCGCATGCGGCCCGTCTGAGTATAATGTGCGGCCCGTATACATGTATATGTTCGTATTTTAAAATGTAATGTGCATGTGTAATAAAAGGTTATTATCTTTAATTCATATGGTCATATGTTGTAAATTGTAATTGAAGTAGACAAAATATATATGCGGCCCGCCAATAACAATCAAGTTTTCAATGTGGCCCTCTGTAGAAAAAGTTTGCCCACCTCTGCTTTAGGGGGTAACACATTGGGACGCCCGGATTTCTTCCCAGAGAAATTTAAAAAATGGCTTATGAAAATTGATTGAAAGACATTTTTGGTGAAGAGCAAAGAACACTTCTGGGAGGGTAGATTGTAATATGTTACACTTACATTATAAGTTATGTCTAATACCAAATGCACTTCAACAAGAGTACATTGTAATATGTTACACTTAAATTGGACATTACGTGTAATACCAAATACACTTCAACGAGAGTACATTGTAATATATTACACTTACATTGGAAGTTTGTGTGTAATACCAAATACACTTCAACGAGGGGGGGGGGGGGGGGGGGGGGGGGGGGGGGGGGGGGGGGGGGGGGGGGGGGGGGGGGGGGGGGGGGGGGGGGGGGGGGGGGGGGGGGGGGGGGGGGGGGGGGGGGGGGGGGGGGGGGGGGGGGGGGGGGGGGGGGGGGGGGGGGGGGGGGGGGGGGGGGGGGGGGGGGGGGGGGGGGGGGGGGGGGGGGGGGGGGGGGGGGGGGGGGGGGGGGGGGGGGGGGGGGGGGGGGGGGGGGGGGGGGGGGGGGGGGGGGGGGGGGGGGGGGGGGGGGGGGGGGGGGGGGGGGGGGGGGGGGGGGGGGGAGTACATTGTAATATATTACACTTACATTGGAAGTTATGTGTAATATCAAATCATGAGAGGCCGTCGTGTTCCTATTTATGTGTTGTAGATTTCGTTTAAAAAGCGTTGCATGGTCGTACAACGGCGGGCTCGTATTAAATTAGTCGGCAGGCGCCCGGTTTGAGAGCCCCTGGTAAATAGCAAGCAATGCCTGTCCATATTTTTTACTACGTAATGTGTGTCTGGTGATCTGCCTCTCGCGCCAGTGTGTTTTTTTTTTCAATTCAAATTGTGCTGCTCAAATTACCTTAATCACTGATGATTGTAGGTTAACTCATCCATCTTCTTGAAATGTAACATAAAAATGTCATGTATAGTCAGTTTTTACGATATTTTAATCGCTGTTAAGCTACTGAAATGATTACAACATTTAGAAAGGTTTAATAGTATTTATGCATTGTTACAGTTTAATTTTTAACTTTAAATTCAATTTGAAAGTATTCGCATTCAAACAAAAATATAATAAAAATATTTGTATTTATTAATTTCAATCAAAAATTGAAATGGTAGTAGCCCATCATTTCGCAATTAAATTTTAATTTTATCAATGTTGCACTAATGTGTGTTAAACAGAACATGAGAAACCCTAAACATTGGCTAACTTGGTAAACATCAAATCCTCTAACCCCAACCAGAACTTGTATTCATATTATTTCTAGTTCAGGGGCCGTCCATAAAGTATGTCACGCACCATAGGTGGCGAGGGGGGTGTAAGAAAGTGTGACAGTTTGTGACACGGGTGAGGGGGGGGGTGGTCAGGCCAAGTGTGACGTCACATTTTGTATATATTTTTTATTTTATTTCTAATTTAATTTTTTATTTTTTTTTAGTAAAACTTAATAGTTTTGGAAATAATTTTCAAAAATTTTGTGAAACACTTAAGTTAGTTTTATGTCAAAATAGCATGAAAAGCATATCTTTTCAATGTGTTGTTCACAATTCCTCAAGTTAGTTTGGAGTTCATATTTTAACGTTTCACCTTCGAGATTCTTTCCTCCTCCAATCCCAATCAACCAAACAACTGATGCAAAGCCTCTTTATCATTTATCAACTAGGACCTACGGACTTTTCAAGGGCCTACGAAATCCAGAACATAAAGTGAAAACAAGTTCAGAATGCCAATACAATTTAATAATGTTTGTATTAAAGTAACTATATATAACCGTGTGAAATGGGCACGTCAAGTCGTCAAGCTCCAGATCTGTAAATTACAGTATGTTAACTTTTTGGCTCTTTGTCTTAGCAAAGTCACATATGACGTCCTCAAAAGTTTATTTATATTTCAAATAGCAAATAAGTGTGTGTGCATTCTAGAAAAATATTAAAAATGAAGATTGGGAGGGCCTACGACTTTGAAAGTGCCTATTGCCTACGATGACTGAAAAACGGCCCTGAATTGATGGACTCAGAGCTTCAGAAAGAGCAGATGGCGATGCTCATAAATTTCCTTTATTGTTTGTGACACAAACTTTCAAATTTGATGACATTATGCCAAGATCAACAGGAGTTTTTAAAGTACAACCATATGATCTTTATTGTCCATCTTTGCAGACCAGCTTACAATACATGATCGAATTTGCAAAGTGTGTCACTTATACTTTGCCTCACAAACAACGGGCGCAGGAGAGAGTGCCAACCCAAAATTTTCCTGAATTAACTCAGATAAAACGCCTCCGTCCTTTGAGAATCGCTGCTAAAAGGCAAAGAGAACTCATTGCTAGATGAGGATGAAGTTGATCTGTCTGCAATTATTCTTCCGGGAAACGATGATGGGGAACGATTTATGCCAGTCGTAACTATGGATGAACACTTCACTTCACCATGGTTGGAAGTCAAGTTTCGCTAATCTACTTCTTATCCTGTGCCAGTAGAATGTATAATCGGAAGATTATCTCAAAGTTGACCTCAGCCATTGTAAATGAAAAGGTAGCAGATAAATGATGTTTATTGTATAATTGTCAAGCCTAATTTTTGCAATTTTTTTTTTCAAATTCAATTGATTAAGTTCCTATTTCAAAGAATAACTGTGACAACTGTTGACAATTAATTATTCTACTAGTAAATTCATATAATAATCTGAAAGTTCTTTTAATATTTATATTTTAAGGCAGTTTAATAGTGAGGTTTGTTTTAAGTTTTCGATTAAATTTTAATAAGTTGTTAATTAATTTTTTTTTTCAAAGTGCGACGTACTTTAGGGGGAGGCGGTCCCGAGATCTGTGACACTTTGTGACAGGGGGGGGGGGGGTCCAAAATTGTCAAAAATAGCGTGACATACTTTATGGACGGCCCCTAACGGGATGTGATGCTACGTTAAGTATAGTCAATATGACACACACACATAAACATTGTATGCCCATAGAATAATATCTATGCATCACTGATAATGGCACGCCTTTATGCGAATAAAATAACTATCAAGCATTCATAATTATAACATGTGGTTCATAGTGAGAAATCGGTCAACCGGGTAGTGATTAATACTTCTATTGTAACAACAACTCAATACTTACATTTTGTTAAAGACATTTAGATACTTAGCAGTATTTCCTAGTGTGACATTTAGATACTTAGCAGTATTTCCTAGTGTGATATTTAGATACTTAGCAGTATTTCCTAGTGTGATATTTAGATACTTAGTAGCATTTCCTAGTGTGACATTTAGATACTTAGCAGTATTTCCTAGTGTGACATTTAGATACTTAGCAGTATTTCCTAGTGTGACATTTAGATACTTAGCAGTATTTCCTAGTGTGAAATTTAGATACTAAGCAGTATTTCCTAGTGTGACATTTAGATACTTAGCAGCATTTCCTAGTGTGACATTTATATACTTAGCAGCATTTCCTAGCGTGACATTTAGATACTTAGCAGCATTTCCTAGTGTGACATTTAGATACTTAGCAGCATTTCCTAGCGTGATTAAAAGTGGTTATTTAAACGGAAATAATTAAGATAAATGACCATTTACACTTACAGTCATAAAAATCCGATATACATTCAAGAAATCACCACGTACAAACTGGATGAAGCTTCATTAATTAGGTTCTCGTGTACAATTAGTGATTCATATTCCTTCCGTATTGTATCGTCCTTTCTTTTTTTTTAAACCTATGGTAAGACATAAAGCCCAGTGACAAATTACACCGACACACACATCTTACTACTTACTTAAACTTTAGGAATCACCTGTTCCCCATTACTTCTGATTTATTTATCTGGATATCACATGATGAATTCAAAACAAAATGATGATGCCCAAATCCATCTATTTGTAATCTATTTAACCCTCCCCCCCCAAACACACACACTTTTTCTAAGTTAGCGTTAAATAGTGTGTTACATTGAGAATCGACCACTGTGTTGGACAACCACAGCATAGCAAGCATCCCTGTACATGATAGATGTTCATAAGTACATGATGGATAGATATTCACAAGTACATGATAGATGTTCACAAGTGCATGATAGACAGATGTTCACAAGTACAAGATAGACAGATGTTCACAAGTACATGATAGACAGATGTTCACAAGTACATGATAGACAGATTTTCACAAGTGCATGATAGACAGATGTTCACAAGTGCATGATAGACAGATGTTCACAAGTGCATGATAGACAGATGTTCACAAGTACATGATAGACAGATGTTCACAAGTGCATGATAGACAGATGTTCACAAGTACATGATAGACAGATGTTCACAAGTACATGATAGACAGATGTTCACAAGTACATGATAGACAGATGTTCACAAGTACATGATAGACAGATGTTCACAAGTACATGATAGACAGATGTTCACAAGTACATGATAGACAGATGTTCACAAGTACATGATAGACAGATGTTCACAAGTACATGACAGACAGATGTTCACAAGTACATGATAGACAGATGTTCACAAGTACATGATAGACAGATGTTCACAAGTACATGATAGACAGATGTTCACAAGTACATGATAGACAGATGTTCACAAGTGCATGATAGACAGATGTTCACAAGTACATGATAGACAGATGTTCACAAGTACATGATAGACAGATGTTCACAAGTACATGATAGACAGATGTTCACAAGTACATGATAGACAGATGTTCACAAGTACATGATAGACAGATGTTCACAAGTACATGATAGACAGATGTTCACAAGTACATGATAGACAGATGTTCACAAGTACATGACAGACAGATGTTCACAAGTACATGATAGACAGATGTTCACAAGTACAAGATAGATAGATGTTCACAAGTGCAAGATAGATAGATGTTCACAAGTTAACCTGCAAGTCGGAGAGACGCCCTACAGAACCTCGATACCCATTTGAAGAACAGATTTCTTGAGACCCTCATTATTTAGGTGCAAACCCACGATAAATAAATTTACACCAATTTGTGCACTATTCGGGGCCCTCTTTCTGTTGTGATGTCTTAAACCTAGCAGACCTTTTGCACCCCATCACACCGGTCCTGTTCCGTGTACTCCAGTTTCAGGGATATGCCCTTGTTGGGTCTAGCACGAATCAGTAGTTGCCAACTGCAGCACTTCATTGACTTGTGTATAGCTCCCAAAAAATCTCTCTTTTTCTTCTGTTTCGTTCACTGCGTTTGGATGAATTGACGGGGACGGGTGATCGTGCGGTAAAGCGCTTTACTGTCGATTTGAGAGTCCCTGGTTCGATCACCGGTGAGGGCCAATGGACATTTCAGTCCCCGATATATCTTCCGTGGTGCCTCCATGGCCATTGCATTATCCGGTATGGTGGGGGATGACAAGGGCAGCATAAAAACCGTCTCATTTGTCGTCTATAGGGTCCACAGATTATATATTATACAGATGGCGCATCGCTATATAAACATTTGTAGTTTATAGGATTCGCTATATAAATACCCATGTAAATACCGTAGTCCTCGGTTTTGTGTTAAAAACTCTCGCGCCATTGTTGTTATTCGCTTTTGTTTCCAATGACGCTTTCCATTATAAGACACGAAATATGAATAAAAAAACTTTCAATTTGCTTTATAAATATAAAAAAGCGATAATATATTATTTAATTCATGAGTTCATGGGATTTTAGGAGCTTTACATATATAATAAACGTTTATTTTCAATGAATGGACTGATGAGAGTAAATATCATTAATGGCGGCAATGAAAACATTGTTTCAAAACGAGGCTTGCGTAATCTGTATAATATAATATCTAATCTGTGATAGGGTCTCATACATGGCTGTAGAGAGTAGTGTGGCAGGCCACGGCCCTAAATGGGCTGTAGAGAGTAGTATGTCAGGCCACGGCCCTAAATGGGCTGTAGAGAGTAGTATGTCAGGCCACGGCCCTTAATGGGCTGTAGAGAGTAGTATGGCAGGCCACGGCCCTAAATGGGCTGTAGAGAGTAGTATGGAAGGCCAGGGCCCTAAATGGGCTGTAGAGAGTAGTATGTCAGGCCACGGCCCTTAATGGGCTGAAGAGAGTAGTGTGGCAGGCCACGGCCCTAAATGGGCTGTAGAGAGTAGTGTGGCAGGCCACGGCCCTAAATGGGCTGTAGGGCCCTAAATGGGCTGTAGAGCCAAAGGAAGAGAAGATAACTTTCTGTTTTTTGCGATCTACTAAAAACGAAACAAGAAAAAAAAGGGATTTTAAAAAAAAAGTTCAAATGAGTTGTTTTTATTCTTGATTAAATTGATATTAGGCGACCCACTGTGACACTTTAAATAGCCTTGCAAACAACAGTGGGTGTGTGTGTGTGAAGTCCCTGTAAGGATGAGATGAAATCCCTTAGATCCTATAAACCACTAATGGGACAATTTTTTATGTTGCCCTTCTTTCATCCCTACCATAGCCAATAGTACAATGGACATGGAGGACTTAAGCCATGACCTGAAAATTTTCCTTGGTCCTCACCGGAGATCTACCTTCAGGTCGACAGTCGAGCGCTTTACCCCACGACCATCCGTCGCCTTAACAACAGTGGGTCGTGACCCTTGCTTTGAGATCCACTGAACCTAGTCGTGATATGAACAAGAAAATACAGAATGACTTCAACAAAGACACAGGTGTGCAGTAATGATTTATTCACTGTTACTACATCAACTATATTTGTTTGATTACCTGTTTGTCATTTATGTCTACAGACCTGACATTTGATCTAGCTGTGCTCACATTATACTGTCACTGGAAAGATTGGTCTGATAGACAACAGGTGAGAATGTGGGAATAACATTTTTTTAAAATCTATCAACATAAATGTTTGATAGCTTCGGTAAAGTATTGACTATTGATAATAATGATACAGGGTTAAGAAAATCATTTTTTTAATGCATTTCTCAAATTAATAAAATGCAAAACAACCAAAATGTCAAAACAATCAGAATCTGTCTTAGCCATACACGTGGTAAGTGTAATTTGCGGGGCCTAGCGCGGGTGTCGTGTGGGAGACCAGGAACGAACGTTAATAATTGATACAGTCAGGTACCATTCAAAAATACCCCCCCCCCCTTAAAACCGCAACTGAAATAATAACAAGCTATAAAATATGTGGGTAGACAGATGTCATTCAATGTATTCTATTGAAGGGAAACTACTCTCGGAGTTACTACGAGTTAACTTCTCATGAATCCTTCCAATTTCTTGATTGTTCAAATCCTGGACACGAGAGTCCAGTGTGACGTTTAGCCCAGTGTCTGGATCACTAGCGCTGTGAACGGCGCCTGGCCACTGGAGCTTCAAAAGGGACGGCGTCATGACCAGCCCCCCGGAGCTGCCAGGACACGTGGCCGCGTCGTAGTATTTGATGACGCGCGAGCCATCTTCTTCCTCCTTGATGACGTGGCCGAAAGTGATGGACTTGGACATGCCATGGGCGTGACCAATGACGGCCACCCAGCTGTGGCTGTGCCTGAGCCCGTGCGACGTCTGAGACTTGTGGGTGCTGCTGACCATCTGGCGGTAGCTGGACTTGGTGTCCTTCAGCAGACAGTTGACCGTGTGGAACAGGTCCACGTCGTGCGACATGACATGCACGGTCACGTGATCCTGGCTGTTGTTCACGCCCACAATGGCGGCGACGTGGCCGTAGATGACCCGGGTCTCGTCCGGTGAGTTGAAGAAGAACTTCACCACTGCGCGCTTCGCCTCAGACATGTCGAAGATGACGTGCTTGTTGGTGTGCACGCAGATGCCGCTGTAGTAGTAATGCCTGTTGTATTCCTCCTTCTCCGCCCCTTCAGGAGAGCTTATGCTGCGCGAGAATTTTGCTGCTCTTCCGGCCAGATGATTGCTGCACTGCTTCAAAGGGCAGGCGTCTCGTTTACACCTGAATTTTAAAATTTCACTGTCCACTGACGAGATGAAGCCAGAGCCGTTCCTTTTTCTGTTGGTTCCAATGTACTGACTGTAAGTATCTTCAGGACCTCTGGACGGGCTGGTGTAAAATACTGAAATCTGAACCACCAGCTGGGCGGCACAGTTAAAAAAGGTCAGGCTGTCCTCATGTTGAATCTCCGGAGGCAGATGATGAACCTGTCCAAAATAAATCACCAATGATTACATCTTGATAAAAACTTTCCAAATATATATATTTTCTCTAGATTTCCCTTATTTATAATACTGAAATGATAAAAAGAATTTTTCTGTTTAACTACTGTATGACTTTATTACAAAATTTAAAAACAACAACAAAACGTTGAAATTATTTGACTGGCATAAAGCTACAACAAACTGGGAACAATGCCCGGCCCATTAAGTATTACTTACATTCGGGGCCGTCCTAAGGTTTTGCAAGGCCCTAGATATACGGAGACTATAGGCAAAAGTAACTTACAAATATTCTTACAAATATAAGTATAGCAAGAAATCGGTCGCTAATTTTTTTAAAAGGTTTTTTTTTTATAATCTTTGTCCAATTTTGACACACTTCACAACCCAACCCCTCTACCCACAAATATCATGTTATGCCACCACCATACTCCCTATATCCCACAAAAATTGACGCGAATTTCTATCCCACAAGTCGTTTCAAACTCATGGCATCTGTCAATCAACAAGTGGCAAGCATCAGCAGACGTTAACTTTTGAATCACTATTTTAATCGAATGGGTTATTTACTGACAGTTTCTTCCTGATTTTTTTTCCCCACAATTCTGAAATAACAGCCTTTGGGCCATTTGGGGTCAAAATAAACGCATTTCGGTGTTGCGTTCAAAAACATTGTCATAGCTTGTCAGGAGCCCTGGAATGTCTGGCTGCGGCCCGTGCATGTAGTTGGCCCTGTCATATATATGAAAACTTAAGTTATGTCATAAAGTGCCGGGATATAAAGTGTACACAAACGTGTATACAAGAAAGTCGCGTCTGTTAAATAGTGACAATATCATACTACACAATGTTTTTGAACAGGGATTAAATAAACGAAACGTGCATAGCGCATGATTGACTACTCACCCGCAGATCATCGATTCCATGAAAAGTTTCATGCCCTGGATTTTTTTTGCACTTCGTGTGTTCTGATAAATCTGTATTAGCCTCGTACAACTGATCTATCAGATTGGCAGATTGTGCATGGGAATCCAAAATCTTCTCTATTTCAGGTTGGGCATTGCCTTTGTTCGCATCTTCAGTTTTCCCCCCAGCTATTTGGTTAATATATTCTCTATTATAAGAATCAGCATCATCGCTTTTTATATCAGGTAGTTGGCTTTCATACTTAGTATCAAATGAAACCGAATTCAAACTACCGTCATTTGAAAGGAATGGCAGTAAACTATTATTGTTATTTAGGTGTGATTCTGTTTCTGGAGAATGATTGATATCATTGGCATGTGATTCTATTGCTGTTGAATTATTAACATTCTTGATTGCTGGTAAAAGATTAATGTCACTGAGATATGACCCTGTTGTTGGTGAATGATTAATGTCATTGAAATCAAATTCTGTGGTGGATATTTTTAATTTGTCACCAATGCTGTCACTACCAGTTTGATTTAAAAAATGACTTGATCTCTGACCATCACAGATAAAATTAATATTGCCATTGACTTCTTCACTGGTGAGGTCATTTATTATCCAACTTCCAGAATTTAAATTCAAGTTAAAACTGGACAGCGGACTGACCAGCGGCGAGTTTGATAATGATGCTTCATAATGGGATCGTTTTCTTGTTTTCCCAGGTAAAAGCCATTCGTTTGGGTTCCAGGACAGGTCAAGACAACTATCATCACCAGACAAATTTAAATTTTGTTCCGGATCATCTTCATCTTGACTTTTGATTCGTTTTTTAGACAACTCTTTACAAGAACTCATAACTTAACAGTACGCTGTCGCTTCGAAAATAAAATGGCAACTAAGAAATACGATGCAAATTAAATGTTGATAAGCAAGTGCGGTTTCTATTTTTCATTCAGTTGCATACTATGTCATACTGTATCAGAGTTTTCAAAAAAATATCTGCAGAATAATAATCTGTGAAAGAGATTTTTAAAATTTTGTTAAAGTTACATCATCCTTGCAGCTACATATAGAATAGCATTTAATAATATGAAATATCACCGATTTATAGACTTGTATATTATTAAGCCCCTTCATGCCCGTAGAATGCGGGGGGGGGCCAGTGGGCCGGGCCCCCATGCGTTTTGTCTGCCCCCCCCTGCTTATTTGTTCTACTTTGTAAAATGTATTACCTGCCCCCTCTGCTATTGCCTGGCACCTGCTGTAGAATGCCTGGCCCCTCCTGTAGAATTTCCACGCTACGGGGCTGAGCCCCTTCCATAAACTTTAAAAAAAAAAAACAAGATTAAAAAAAAAGCCACAAACAAGTTGTTGGTCATAATTTGCATTACCAGAATTTAGGCACAAACTCGTGTAGAGCATTGTTTCCCAAAGTGTGGCAAGGGTACTCCCCCCCTGGGATACGCAAAGAGTTTGGCGAAGGTATGCGCTGCACCGGGCTGAGAACATCGGGAAAACACGCACGGCTAAAGTGAAATGAATGATATATGGGGAAACTATGACCGTATAAACAAAATGCAAGTTTGTTGTTTTTTTTTTACTTAGGGCACACAGTATTACGAAAATAAATGTGGGGGTTACAGATACATCGAAAGTTTGAGAAACACTAGTGTAGAGTATCGGTGAAAACAAAGATTGTTGCACTATAGAATTGGCGGTAAGGGCAAGGGGGAGGGGTGTTTACAATTGTACTGAATTTTGTATTTCATGGCCGTTGTTACGTTGTTGTTGTTGTTGTTCTATGGGGGGAAGCCCTAGACATAGGTTCATTTGGAGAAGTGAGGAGCATTTTTAAGGTACATTTATGGACAAAAGACAAAGTTGTATTTAGGAGCCTTGAACACTTTCGATGCCGACACCTGCAAAGTTTAGGCCCATACAGTCTTCGAAAACAGGCCCAATCTGACCCCACAACAATGGAGTAATTTGATGCAATATCAAAGTCCCTAAAAGGTGCACCTTAGCAGCGCAGTTCGCCTAGATTCCCTATCACAAGGAGCGGCACCACATGAGTTGCGGGCCACATTGAAGTCTTAATATTGAACCGGCGAGCCGGACCAAGAGCAGATGAATGGAGTGTTGGCATGAACTGTCATATTAAATGTGAACGTCATAACATAGTTCAGGCTAGTTCTGTGGCATGAACTATCATATTAAATGTGAACGTCATAACATAGTTCAGGCTAGTTCTGTGGCATGAACTATCATATTTAATGTGAACGTCATAACATAGAAGGCTAGTTCTGTGGCATGAACTATCATATTAAATGTGAACATCATAACATAGAAGGCTAGTTCTGTGGCATGAACTATCATATTAAATGTGAACGTCATAACATAGAAGGCTAGTTCTGTGGCATTAACTATCATATTAAATGTGAACGTCATAACATAGTTCAGGCTAGTTCTGTGGCATGATCTATCATATTAAATGTGAACGTCATAACATAGTTCAGGCTAGTTCTGTGGCATGAACTATCATATTAAATAAGAACGTCATAACATAGAAGGCTAGTTCTGTGGCATGAACTATCATATTAAATGTGAACGTCATAACATAGAAGGCTAGTTCTGTGGCATGAACTATCATATTAAATGTGAACGTTATAACATAGAAGGCTAGTTCTGTGGCATGAACTATCATATTAAATGTGAACGTCATAACATAGAAGGCTAGTTCTGTGGCATGAACTATCATATTAAATGTGAACGTCATAACATAGAAGGCTAGTTTTGTGGCATGAACTATCATATTAAATGTGAACGTCATAACATAGAAGGCTAGTGTTGTGCTTCATTATGATTGTGGTCCGCGGGTCGAAGTTTGCCCATCGCTGTTCTAGAGCCTTTATAGAAGTAAAGTAGGCTTTCGAGACCATTCTGTAAAACAAAACACGGGATAATACAAAAATATATTGCCAGCTATGTTGTACGAATCACTCTATTAAATGTTGCACAGCTGTGGTTCTTGCAATGGGATTATGAGACGAAATAAGTTGCTATTATTAGTATTATGCACACAAATATTACTACACATTAGGAAACCCTTGTGTGGAAGCAGATTTTCCAACATTTTTATTTTCGCCTGCCAACCTATGTCATACCCCGCCCGGGCCCTCCCCTGAAATTCAACAAGGATGCAATGATGGCAGACTTGGCCTACATTTTAGTTTCATCTACTAAAAAGCGGATGAAAGATGTGTTGTAATTTATAAGAGAGTTTGGAGAACGGGCGCCAGTTCGCTGTGTCACTCATCACCAAACCACGTGCCCAAATTAGTAAGATTAGAACATTTCATTCTGACAATTTATGCACATTGATGTGCGAACCTACATTTGAGGGATACATACTCTCGCATCCTTTGAGGTACAGTCGGGATAAAGGTTGAGAACTGCTGTATTAGGGGCCATGTCGAGTACAACAAGCTGCTATAAAATGTCTTAGAAATTGGTTCCAGTGTGTGATCGGAGGGGGGGGGGAGGCATTTGATGGAGATTGTCAACATTCCTGAACAAGTGGACAATGTCCATGATATTCCATATAGAAAAAAACTCTGACAATTAGCAGTGATTGGTCCTGCCATGTAGGCTATCTTGGTGTGCTGGTCGAAACAGCAGCATGGCAGTTCAAAGTATAAACAATTATTGAACATGATTCGATTATTGTACTTATGATAAAGAATATAAAAGAAAACAACACAATTTTACTTACAATCATTCAAAGAATGAATTAAATCACACAACTGACTGCTGCAAAAGCTTCATTTTTGTGTTGACAGTCTGGTAGGTTTTTCTAAATCTATTTATAGAACAACTGTTAAACATAAGGAGTGTTTCCGTAGAAATCCCGGATGTGGTTGGTCAAAGTGTGTGGTGACATAATTTTGTTAACGTAGAAATTAAACATGTTTTACACACAAAGTCAACCAGGGCCGCAGATAGACAATCGGGACCCTTCCGCAAAGAAGGCTCACGCGCCCCCTAAACTAAACTTTACCATATTCTCGGGATGACAAATACGGACACTAGGAGGCCCCGGGGGGGGGGCGAACGGTGGAAAATATGGTCGAATATGGCCTCAAAAATTATTATAGAGGAAGCTATATATGTGTGCCAAAGAAACTTTTATAAACTGTTGTCGTATGTGAATATTTATCGTTTGCTTCGAAATGTTGAAACAGTCTCTTCCCTTTTTTTTTTGTTCCTTCTACCTTAACATTTTGTAAGTTCCACTTTTCCAGCTTCTCGAGTGATCAAAATAATTGTATTTAATCTCATCATAGTGATAACTACCAGCATTTTTTCCAGGTGTGTAGTTGATCTGCATTAGCGACTATGTGTTGTTCCAGTAAGGGAGCACTTTTAAATCCCATACAAACATATTTCTAAATCTTTAGTATAACAGAATGACGCTGGTAATATGTAACACACGCAAATCAAAAAAAAAAATATTTTTCTGTAACTAATTCCCTGTGCATTAATGGTCAATTAACCAGAAATGTTTAAATTGATGGGGCTCAAACTATTCATTGTGCTGGCCTTTGAGTTAAAATATATGACCAATGAAAAGAGACTAGCAAGCTGACTGTTAAAAGTACGTACTAGCCGGACAAAGAGTAGATAGTACGGACTAGCCGGACAAAGAATAGAAAGTTCGGACTAGCCGGACAAAGAATAGAAAATACGGACTAGCCGGACAAAGAATAGAAAGCTCGGACTAGCTGGACAAATAATAGAAAGTTCGGACTAGCCGGTCAAAGAATAGAAAGTACGGACTAGCCGGACAAAGAATCGAAAGTACGTACTAGCCGGACAAAGAATAGAAAGTACGGTCTAGCCGGACAAAGAATAGAAAGCTCGGACTAGCTGGACAAAGAATAGAAAGTTCGGACTAGCCGGACAAAGAATAGAAAGTACGGACTAGCCGGACAAAGAGTAGACAGTACGGACAAAGTCGTCGAAGATAAACATTAGTACCGATATGAAAGGAAAGGGGGGGGGGGTAGGGGGGGTCGAAAATATAAACAGTACCCCCCCCCCAAATAAAAAACGGGTGGATGATAACCCTGCCTAAAGAAAATTAAATATGTGCCAATAATTATTTACTAGCAGTGTACCCAGAGTTGCGTGATACTTGAAAGATTTCAAATGCTTTAACTTGACACTGTACGGGGGATAGGGATTGTTATTTTATGCTATCTCAAACCACCTCATTGTTTAGATATAATAAACATTCCAACCATCTAAGACTACATTGTACTCGTCACAAACTCAGTGGCGTAGCGAGCAGGCCCGTAGCGTTTTGTCTGGCCCCCCTCTACTTATGTGCTCTACTTAGTAAAATGTATTACCTGCCCCCCCCCCCGCTATTGCCTGGCCCCTGCTGTAGAATGCCTGGCCCCTGCTGTTTGTGCCCAAACATTTCCGCCTAAATAGGCGAGATCATGAACTTGGTAATTAAAATCATAAACATCATTGTGGCAAAAGCACTCATTCCCAATTTAAGGCAAAAAATAGAATTTAAAAATGTTGTATGTAGTCGTGGTGGGACGATGCCATAAAATAAATAAACGATGCCGATTCAATTCTTTCCTAAAACATTGTTCCTCGATTCTCATTCCTGACCTCATTAAAATAAAGTCTACTATTAACAGGAGATACACACTGACACACACACACATTATTTGATATGAAAGACGAATGTACTGGAGTGAGATACACACTGATTCACTACACATATAGACCTACACGCATCTATTGACGTTAGATACAAATCTGCTGATAAGAGATATGCGCAGATACACTGACACATATACAATAAATATACATCTATTGACAGATGATACAGACACACTCATTGACATATGTATGATGTACACAGGAAATACAAAGTGACTCACTGACGCACACATTTTTTGATAAAAATATAAAAAAGACTCCCTGGCACATACAGATCTAGACCAGAGATAACACAAGGACCAGGCTCGCAGCGTGCGGGGGGGGGGGGGCAGGGGGCCTACCCCCCTGCGTTTTGTCTGCCCCCCCCTGCTTATTTGTTCTACTTAGTAAAATGTATTACCTGCCCCCCCCCCGCTATTGCCTGGCCCCTCCTGCAGAATTCCTGGCCCCTCCTGTAGAATTTTCACGCTACGGGGCTGACAAGGACTCACACATACTGTAGACCTGTTATTTACGGGAGACACACAAACTCACTGACACATATTATAACAGGAAATAAACACACCCACTGAAACACAGTTACAGCAAAATATAGTAAACTTTTAACACTTTTTTCCAACTTTTTTTTACTAAAGTACTTTTTTGTTTGTTTGTTTATAAAATCACTAAACATTAATAATTTATTGAATCACATATCACTCGAAGAAATGACACAACGCGAAGATGTTTATTCAGGGACAAATAATAACTTAAGTATCAGAAATCAAAATATGTATTCGTTAAACAAAATGTACATTGTCAATGTAGGCTCCGATTGTTTTACAACATGATTATACTTGAACTGAAGTTATTTTCAATCTTTACTTTCAATCAAATAAAAATTAGCACATTGATAGTTTCATCAGTTATTCTGCATATATGAGCTGTTAGAGGGTAGGACACCCCCCAGGCCCGTAGCGTGCGGGGGGCCTGGGGGGGCCGGGCCCCCCTGCGTTATGCCTGGCCCCCTCTGCTTGTTTGCCCTACTTAATATCATTTATTTCCTGCCCCCCACCCCTCTGCTATTGGCATGGTCCCTGCTGTAGAATTTTCACGCTACGGTGCTGCCCCCCACCTCCTTTACAAGAAAACCTTCAAGAACAACGCCAACAATCTTTGCCCCAGGACCGGGAAAAAATGGAGGGGGGGTGGTGGTGTTGCCCTGGTGGGAGGGGGTATTCAAGAGGTGTTTTGTCCGGACACCGATCTGTCACTGCGGTAAAAAAAAATATCTTGCATAACTTAGAAATGTTTCACTACACCTGATGAATGCTGTGTGATAGCTGCACATATTTGTTTGTTATTTGGTCCTTCAACAATAGCGCCCCTCCCCCTTCTCCGTCGATAAAAAAAAGGGTTGGGGGAGGGGTGAAGTTGACTGGAAGACACGAGAGATGAGCGGACAGCGGACGCGTCCGCTTGCGGACGCAGATCCGCAGACTTTTCCGAATCCGCGGACTGACAGCGGACGCTTCGTATGGTTAAGTTGCGGACTCGCGGACTGACGCGGATCTTCTTTAGCGTTACCATAAAAAATTTCAAGTCATTTAAACAGCTAAATTTCAGCTATGCGGACGCGCGGACTGGTCCGCAGACCAATGTTGTAAGATTCTGCGGACGCGGATCATTGATAGAAATCCGCGGACGGACGCGGACGCTAAATTTCAAGATCCGCACACCTCTGGAAGACACAAGGGAAGAGTTTCATTCATTGGTTGGCTATACTTCATTTACCTAGTGTATGGGGCGTAGGTAACAGAGCTATTGTATTGTGTGTAAATAGTGTAATGTACTAATTCACTTTGAAGTTGAACAAGATACATTTTTTAAAAATCAGAGTCGGATTAAAGGACGGAAAAAAATTATGAACATTTTTTCTCAGGTCGTGCACCGAAAATAATTGTGGGAAAAAAAATTTCATTTGTCCCCCCACCCTCCTCAGTGTGTATGGTTTCACCAGTCCATACACGCCAGTCACGTGCCACTCCTTTTGTTTTAACACTGCGGTGGGGCAATATACACGTGAACATACAGCTGCGAACGATGTTAGTGGCAGGCTTGCGGACCCGCCAAATTATTTTCCGGCTCCGGCTCCCACAAATTTGACGGCTCCGGCTCCGGCACGGCTCCGGCTCCTATTAAGATAGTATCACACGAGACAAAAATTTTTGTAATTGCGCCACGCAAACATGCCGCTGATAAAAAGTTATGCAAATTTTGCCGCGTTCACCCCCATAGTCAGGAACTTGAAAAATATACGCATGTCGGTATTACTAAAAACAAACCATTTCAGTGCATCCAGAATCATATCATTATTTTCGACCGAGGTTTCACTAGTCGCCATTTTCATAAGTAATAAAAAGTTATTTCAATGATCAAATTAACAAATAGTAAAATGATACATTATTTAAAATATTTTAAAGACTTCAGTATTTATATTTATTATTTATAAATTCGAAGTGACTATTCGGATCAGGGTACCAATAAACTCCGATTTTTATTCGGACCCCGTCCCAATAAAGTCTGATTGTTATTCGGACCCGTGGCAAATATGCACTTAGCTTAGCTATACATAAACTTTATTATTGTTTTTTTTTATAGGCCTAAATGTTTGAATTGCATGATTTAATCGTTACTCAGTGTCTAGGGTTCCACTAAGCGGACTCTGTATTATTATTTTTTCGGGTTCCGTCTAATAAAGTTTAAATATAGTTAATCTTAGTGCATATTTGCCAAGGGTCCGAATAACAATCGGATTTTATTGGGACCCGGGTCCGTATAGCCAAAGCCTTATACATTTATCTACTCTATTTCAGATATTCTTTTTATAATAAAATTGTTAAATACAGAAAGCGACCATTTTGTTGGTCTACGGTGCTCATAGCTTAGATTGGACGCCTCACTGCCATTTATTGATGGTATCCATTGGACTTATGCGAGATTTGGCTATTTTAAAGCTAATGTAATTAGCTGTATCAAACACTACATTATAATTGAGTTTAATGATGTTTAAATTTCGCAAATAATCACAAATAATAACCTTTTTTTTATTAGTTAATATTTTTATGAATGTAATTTTATTTCCAACCAAAGGCGTTGTCCTAGTCCAGAACTTCCTAGTCAGATTTCATATAAAAAATTTGCAATATCATTTGAAAAGACACATACATCATATACTATGATATACTTATGCAGTATTTCTTTGAAAAGACACATACATCATATACTATGATATACGTTTGCAGTATTTCTTTGAAAAGACACATACAGCATATACTATGATATACGTCTGCAGTATTTCTTTGAGGCGATAATGGAATGTTTAAACTACACATTTAGATAAAAATATTTATGAATTGTTTTGCCTGATGGGCTCGCCCTCAGTTTCGTGGGCCTAGAGGCGATTTTCTGAATTCCTGGACCACTACCATTAACTACCCATCTCCACCCCCCTCCCCCTTTGCACGCACACACCAATAAGATACTGAGCAGATGACAATAAGTCAAAAGGTGGCCACTTTGACCTGTTCATTAGGAAATAACATTTGTGTGTGTTATTGTTGAGTTACAGATTTAAAAAAAAAAACATAACCCAGTTGATGGTGTTCCCCAATTGGATAAACGAGAAATCATTAATTGTGTGCCCATACTAACAGGGGCGCCGAGAGGCAACAAGGGCCCCCAGGGCAGGACACCATTGCGGGCCCCTTAATAAACAATGAGTCGTACAAAAATTGACATGGTCGGGGCGGCCGGGCCCCCTTACAGATGCGGGCCCCCTGGCAATGATTCCCCCGACCCCCCCTCTCGGCGTCCCCATACAAATCATCGTATGTATGACTACTAAACGGATTGTTTGTAGGCATGGTGTGCGTAGTTCCCAGCGAGTTGCAAAGTGGATACGCATGGGCACAACCAAGAGGGAACAGTGCTCGCTATACAACAACATCCAGGGTAGTGGTGGCAAACCTTTTTTGGGACTGCGTGCCTAAAAAATTCAGCCAAAGAACCACTTAGTTATAGCAAAGTGACAACACTCCAATTAAAATAAAAAGAAGTGATATTTTAGTCCGTGCCGACTTTTGAGGCTCTGGTACTGACTGTGGCGCGCGTGCCATAGGTTCGCCACCACTGGCTTATATTTTACAGATGAACGCACGTGAATCAGGCCCGTAGCCAGGTCAAAGTAAGCAGGGAGGCACCAATACCCAGCAAGGGGCACCTTTACTTTTTCTTTATTTTTTCCTCTTTTTCTTCTTTTTTTAAGCGGGGGGGGGGAGGGGGACACGGCCCCCAGTGCCCCCCCCGGCTACGGGGCTGACGTGAATGCCTGCTAAGTTAATGCTTGAGGATAATATAATTCAGTAAATTCACCCAAGCACTTCTTATTTCGACGCCTCATTTGAGTGTCTGTGTCAAGCGGACAACATTCTTTGCTCAGAGGCGGCCTTGGGGGAGTATCACACGGGGAGTCGTGAGCCTATAAGTATATCAGGAGCTGACACTGACAAGCAAACTCATGGGGCGTTCGCCCCTTGTTGCCTCTTGAAATACCCGCAAATGCTTTGCCATCTTTATACACTTATGAAGTGTTTGAATGTTATTCAGAGTATTTCAGAGCCATGTTAAATTACCCCACACCCGGAGCAAAAATGTTATATCGCCCCTCCCCTCCATGCTACGTACTTGAAAAATTATAAATGGATTTTCATGGGGCCCAAGGACAAGTGCCCGAGAATAATCCATGCGTTAAGACTGCTCTTAATTTTAATTACAACTTAATGATAGTATATCAACGTGTCTGTCATTTCGCTTAGGCAATCTTATTGAAATATCCCCAAACTAATGTACACTACATTGAGTTTGCTGTCCCACTGTCTTTAATTGTTCTCCAATAAGCCTACTGGCGTTGTGCTATAATAAGGAGTTATCATAACCATGTTACAAACAAGTGTCACATTATTGATCTTATGACCACACAGAATTGAGACTAAGGGGCTTGTAATCTACGGCAATGTTGCCAACGCTGTGTTTTTTTTAAATTTACAACTATTATTACAGTAGTTTCCCTTGCGGATTTCCATGCCACGTATCCCGAATCACGCATGCGTCCTTCCAATCACTTCCGGAAACATTTCGTGTCTTGGGGGAATAAATGCATTGTTATAATTGACGCAGATAATAAATATTGTTTAAAAAAATGATTGTTATTAAAGCGACGAACCATTTTTCACTTAATTTGTTAGGTTCGACACGTTAGTAGATTTTATATAACCAGCTTACTTAGATAAAAGAAGTAGGTATGGCTGACAGAAGTAATCTACCGCCTGTGTTTTCTAACTCACCCTTAGAGTCACAACCATCAAATACTTCTCAGCCAGGCAATGTTTCTCAACCAGGTAGTGCCACTAATTATAATTTTAAATTGATGGATACAACATCTTTATTAATCCTAAAGTAATGTTGTATATTGATCATACCGTTCACCTTAGTAATTACTATTGTATGATCTATATAGAGTACAAAAGAATAAATAACAACGGTTGTTTTTTTTTCTCCACAGCCCAACTGAAACCTTTTGGGCAATCACCAAATGGACCATTTTTTCAGCCAAGTGGAGTATATTCATCTGGTCAACCTACTGTAAATCAGCCTTGGATGGCAGCCTCATCACAGGCACAAGTACCTTCTAATTTAAATGGTTTCAACCCAAATTTACAGCAGCAACCTCCAGCTCCTATTATAAACTCTTCTGGATTTCCACCACCTCCAATGGCACCAGGCTTAGGCCATGCTCCCAGTGCTGGCCCACAGATACGCTCCCAAGGGCCTTATCCTTCTCTTCCTCAACCATCACAGATGTTGCCTGGTGCACAAATGAATGGGCCAGCCCATATAAACTCTAGGCCTCCAATACAGTTGGCCACCAATATAGGATCACAACCGCTGGTTCATCAAATGGCACCACAACCCTTTCAAGGCCATAGGGCTCCTTTCTCAGCGAGACCTGTGAGCTCACCAAGTAATTTGCCATCATCAGCTAGTAGTGGCTCACTGTCTTCAGGTGATAATATGCAAAGTAAGTTTGAAATACTTCTTATCATAAAATTAAATGTCATAAGTGTTTTTTTTAAATAAATAGGCCTATCATTCCTCTTAAATTAGATTAAATAATTTTTCATTTGTAGCTTCTATAAAAATTGTTAGGTGTGCTTTTTTATAGTTAATACTTATTGCATGTTTATATGTTTACCTTCTCTCTCTTTTTTACTAATTACACAGCATGTGTTATTATCAATTTATTTAAATGCTTGAATAATTGGCTCTGTTTCTAGTTTAATTTTAATAAATTATTGTTATTGTAATTTATTGTGATAATTTGCACATTCATTTTTTTCCCCCTTAGTTTTTTTTTAAATCAGATAAATCCCTAATTATAAATTATTTTCTTGTTGTAATAACATTGGTTGAAAATAAAAATAGTAAATAAATATGCATAATTCTGCATGACAAGACCATTAATTTTCCAAACAGGTCGACCAAATGAACTACTACCAGCACCTTTTCAAGGACAGGGACAATATTCTCATCAAGTTAATCCCCATTTGCCAAAAACTCCCATCCCAACTCCTAGTGGCTCAGGTAATTGGGAATTTTAAGGAGTTATATTTTCTATATTTACATTAGTGAGATCAAGGCATTCAAGGTCTTTTTTTTTTGCCATTTTAACTCTTTCTAGACCCATTAGAGCTAGCAGTACATTGATTACATTGTAAACAAAATTTTTGACAGTTAAATGATTTACAATTTTAACCTCATAGTGAATTGTTTTAGTTTTTTATTTTATTGTACACATTTCACATTTTGTGTAACCCTTTTTTTTTTTTTTTAAATTGTGGGGCCTCTTTATTCTTGTCACAGCAATAATTTTTGTTGTTCAATTATTTTAATCATCATTATTCTGTTTTTTTATCACTGAACTAAAATAGATATAGTGTAAGGATTAAAAGTTTGGAAGTCTTTAACTACTTAAAAATAATTTGAATAGTTACATAAAATATTGTAGTTATAATATTAAAAGCTAACATGCATGTTTTTTTTAAACAACTTAAATTTGATTTGGTCTAAACTTTTATAAAATATAAGTCCTAAAAGAGTTAAAATATTACTAATAACAATTCTCATAACAACTAAGAAAATTAATGGCAGTGAATTTTTTTTCCCTCAAACTTTGAAATTTTAATCAATACTTGAGTGTGAGCTTTTAATGTGACTTTTCTTAAATCAGTATTGTATTTATTTTTTTTTTTTTATTTGATATTTAAAAATTCATTTTTTTTTTAAAGTTTTACATTATATTAACAAGGTAATTTTCACTTGAAAACATATTAAATAAATATAAATATTTTTGTTTGAAATTGAAGAGCCACCATCAGAAAGATCCTCTAGAGGTCCTTCACCAATATCAGGCTATACAATGGATGCTTTAGAAGGACAGTTTTCACCAGGTTAGATTTATACTGGATAACGTACAATTATTAGCATTTAAGATTCTCAACTGTTATTTATAGATAAATTCCATACAAATATTTTTCTGTGATTTGAATATGTAATGTTAATTGATGTTAACTTCTGTTTATTTCATAATTCTTGTTTTTCAGCTGGTACCCCTTCACCAGCTTTTCAGGACAACAGAGGTAGTCCTGTATCTTTACCACCTGGCAGTATGCCCCAGTCAAGTCATAATCAGCAGTTTTCTGGAAACACCCCAGGGCAATCCTGGGCAGGTTTACCACAGCAGCCGCAAATGAGTCAGTACCAGTCACAGCCTACCTTTCAAGCCTCAAGACCACCAGCACCCCAAGGATTCCCACCCCCACCTACAAGCCAAGTACCCATTTTTCCCCCAGTCTCAGGCAGTCAGCAAAGATTGCCCCCACCCCCAACATCTGTTGCAGGCACAGGTTTTCAGCCACCATTAACGTCAATGGCCACCACAGGCTTTCCTACACATCCTCCTCAAGGCTATCCCTTGCCACCAAGTTCAAACACTGCAGGTGCCTTTTCTCCACCTCCCCCACTTCCATCAAACACATCTGCCTCTTTTCCACCACCAGCATCTGGTGTCTCCCGGTATCCTCCTCCTCCTATGGGCTCTGCAGGCCCATCTTCTTTGTTGACAGGTTACTCACCCAGCGGTTCTGGCGATAGTATGATGCCACCACCACCTTCATCGCAGTTTGGAGTAACAGTATGTTGTTTGTTCCTCTCAAAATATTTTTTATCAAGTACAGATTGTATGATTTGAATGTTAAGATTAATAATAACATATCTGTATGTATATTTTTTTTTTGCCAGCCACCTGGTGTTCCTCTGGTGCCTAATCAAGGTAACTACTCTCCCCACTATGCTCAGCCAGGCATTGGAGGCTATCCTAACAGTGTAAATGCTATGACTCAGAATTTCAGCCAAATGGGAGTGCAGGTGAGGTGTCTTTTTAATCTGTTTAAGTCTATTGCTACACTGTTTATGGTTCCCAAAAAAAAAACTGACCCTGATTTTAAATATTTAAAATCCTGACATTTACTAAGAAATTTACCACTGGAAAATAAATTTTTTCTTCTTGAATATCTAAATGACTGTCAAAACTTAAAAACATCAATGATCACACATTAGCAATCAACTGTGTGTATCATGTTCTTTTTCAAAGCCTGCAGGCATATAACTGCCGAAGTATCTGGACACTTATTTTTGTTGGCTTAGTCAGAAAAGGATGAAAATTGGTACTGTTGGTTATCTAATAACTGCAGCTGAAAATGGAATAGTGTGGAAGTATTAGAAGACAGGCCAAAACTTGAATATATTAATGTTTTATAGAATAAAACTGTTCGAAAACATTGAAGCATATATTAGTTACATTTTTTTCCTCTAGGAAACACAGAGGGCTGTTAACTTACTGAACGAGAGACAGTTAATTCCTCCTGATGGTCTAGAGACACCAAGGCCAGCACTTCCTAATGACTTCAAGAAAGTCAACTGCAATCCAGAGTAAGCTTGCTTGATGAGAAATTTTCTAATCTGAAACTTAATATGCACTTGATATTATCACAAAAAAAAATTAAAAAAAAATTTGATATTTTTCTCCTTTTTTTCCCCCCATATATCAGCATTTTTCGATGTACATTAAATGCAATACCACAAAACTCTGCATTGCTCAATAAAGCTCGGCTACCTTTGGGTATTCTTATCCATCCATTCAGAGATTTATCGGTAAGCATATGATTGTCATTATTTTGAAAGCCTAAGATGTAAATATGTCTTTGGTTATCACTGCTTTTTATATTTTTTTTTGTGCTTCACTTCTTTTTTAATTGTTACTTCTAAATTTATACAGGAATTCGATTCTAGATTTACAAATTTATCCGTACATCATTAAATTATTGTAATGCATTTTTGAAAAAATTCTTCCTGTGAGTTTTAAAAAGCTTTACTGATTTACAGGAAGAAACTGATGGAGTAAGTAATCCCTCTCTCTTTCTTAATACTCCAGTTTGCTTGTAGTGTGGAGGTTCTATACATTCCTTTATTTTTATTTTTTTTTCCCGGCAGTATTTAATGGAATGATTCTAAGAAGCTCTAACAATGAAGTGACTTGCAAACTTGGCATAACATATTCTTTTTATTTTTAAAAATGAATGGGTACATTACTTACATTTTGAATGAATTATTACAAAATTTGTACAGTGATATCTAAAGTTATGTAGAACTTAGAATTTGTTCCTTACACTGAAATTTTGTGACACTGGGATAGGGCTTAAGAGCTTTCATCAATATTTTGTTTTATCTTATTATGAGTATATGGCTCATTCAGGATTCAGAGTGCTGAAGTATTAAAGTCAGTTTACTAAAAAATCTTCCTCAAATAATCAAAGTCAATGTTTACTAAGTATATGTAAATATGTGCATGATATTTACTCATCATATATTTCTATTCAGCTGTTAAACAAGAGGAGGGGCTCAGTTTTAGTTGAAATTATTATCTCACATACTTAATTCCCTTTCAGTATTATAATGGCACTCATAGTCACATTGTCTCAATAGTAATAATGAATTATACATTGTTTATTGATTTTTTTTTCATCTGTAAACATTCTACAAGTAATGCTAAAATTCTTTCCCCTCCACCTTTCTAAAACTCTCTTTTGCCCGGTTATAATCGTAATATATTTTAATTTTCATTGATGACCTCCGCATGATTTTGGGCTTTACCAAAACTGTTTCATGTAGTGGCATTCATGTGTTGATTGTACTCCTAGCCAGCCAATGATATAATTTCTGGCATGGGATTCCTGCCATATTGTCTTCAACTGCCCATTATCTAGGAAATGAAAAAGTTGGACTCATTTGGACTCAAGATTTTATGTGGTGAGGGTGCAAAACAAAGTTATTTTTAATGCAGAACTGAAAGTATGAAATTCCTTACAGCATTATATAAGTGGGTGGGGATAACTAAGCAATTCTATTACATTAAACTAGTGCTCGTCGTAATGGTAACTTTTCTCTATTTTTATTTTAATTATTTGGCTGTGGTGAATAGTTTGTATCACTTTTCTGTCTTTGAAATATTTAGTCCAAAGTTTTGAAATGAAGGAACCTTTATTTATTTTTTTGTATTCATATGGCATTATGTCAGCTTAAACAGATTAAAGGATCCTTTACATTTGTAGTGATTTTATTTATTTTTATTTTTTACTTTTATATCTTAATACATGTACATGTTTTGTTTTGATTATAGTCATTAATGAAGTTGAGTATTTGTACATTGCAAAATTAGGCTTATGAAAGTGTTGAAAGCCATTACTATTTAGTTAAAATAAACCCCTAATAAAAATCGTCAGGTTGTGTATACAATAAGTAGAATAATAAATGTTGATTTATACTAAAACATACGTCCAGCATATATATCTTTTTTTTTTTTTTAATTTTACTTGTTTCCAGACTTCATTTGATTTCTTCTTTTATCTTTGTCGACTGCCTGTATATTTTTTTTCTCTCATAATCAGGCCGTGAATTAATAAATATATCGACTACATTAGACATTTATTATTATTTTTCAAAAGAACTTTGCTATTCTCATTTGTTTTACAAGTTTCTAAATAATCAATGTCTAATGAAATAATAACAATGATTTAATACTTACTCTGCATGAGCAGCAGCTTCCTGTCATTCAATCTAGTGTCATCGTCAGATGCAGAGCATGTAGAACCTACATTAATCCATTTGTCGTGTTCACTGATCAAAGAAGATGGAAGTGTAATCTTTGCTTCAGGGTCAATGATTGTATGTATATCTCCACAACTTCATAGCATTCAAATTAGTATTGAATATATACATGTTATTAATTTACACACAGGAAAAAAGTTATTGTTTAATATATTATTTAAAAAAAAAACAAAGACACTATATTTAATTGCGAACTTAAATTGCAGTGAATTTGTAGTTTTTAATATTCTTGATTAATTATTGGTAAACTCTGTTACATTAAAAAATTAAAAGTAGATAAGAAGTTATTGATTTTCAGTATGTTGTATGTTTATTGAGCAATTATAATTGGTAAATCCATTTACATGAGACTTGTTTCTTTATTCAGTACCAGATGAATTTTCTTTTGATCCTGTAAGCAAAACATATGGTGATCCTCAGAGGAGACCTGAAGTAAAATCTGCAACTATTGAATTTATTGCTCCCTCTGAATATATGGTAAAATACATTTAAAACTTTTTTTGTTTTGTTTATTTATACATTATAAAAGTATAGTTTCTGAAAAACTTGTACTTATAAAAAAATATACTTAACTTAATATTGTAGTTTTCATATCATGTATAATTATGCTTTACATTTCCAGTTAAGACCCCCACAGCCTGCTGTTTATCTGTTTTTGCTGGATGTGTCTTTCAATGCAGTGAAAACTGGTAAGTTCTTTTTGTTATTGATTGAGAGAGTCACATCACCTTGACTTTTTCAAAACTGGATGCATAATGATCTTATATTAAAAAGTTTAATTGTAGTAAACTATTTTTTTTTATCGAATTGTTTTAGGTTATCTTGCACAGTTCTGCCAGGTTTTATTGGATGAGCTTGATAAGCTTCCTGGTGATGCCAGGACAACAATAGGCTTTTTGTGCTTTGATAAAGCGCTATATTATTTCAATCTTGCTGAAGGGCTGTCCCAACCTCAGATGTTGTGTGTACCTGATTTGGAAGGTAATGGGTTCTATTTTATGCTGTATGTTTTTGACACTTTGGCACTTAATAATCTGAAACCTAATTTTGATAATGATTGACTTAACCTTTTCATTCCGGATGCGGATTTTTGACAACAATCGCGATATGGCCGGAACTACGGATGCGGATTTTTGACAACATTTCACTTCAGCGATAGATTTCTATACCTTATGTTTAATGTATCGCGTTGTAACCTATATATTCTTGTAGAGAAATCATTTCTACACAAATTCATTAATGGTTTTTCATCATTTTCTAGACAGTTCTTTTTTTATTACGTTTTTAGTGGGAAGGGGGTAAAAATGACACGCTTTCTCCGATCGAAAAGTCGGCCGAAATGGCCGCTTTTGATGTCCGGTTTAAGCCGGCATTCTAGCGTAAGATTACACACGTGCGGTATCAATGTAAAGGTCAGCCTTCCCTCTATTTGAATATCTAGGTCATTTGCATAACTTTTCCATTATGTAATAACAGGGAGGCAGAAACCAGACCCCCTGTGTGAGGAATTTCTTTGTCCCGAGCTCGCTGGTGGTAAAAATTGCATAATAGGTTCACCGCGCATGCGCAGTACTATTGTTAGCCTTAGACACAGAACACAGCGTGTTGCTTCAAAATCAAACACATTTCACAAATTATTTAACATTTACGTTTAAAAATGATTTTTTTTACAATAAACAATATAAAAACTGATTATAATGAATTATTTCTAGTAGATTTACGGCGATGTAGTTATTTTCGATAAAAATCGGCAGATTTATGACATCCCCCCCTCCTCCGAGATGAGGCCATAGGCGTGTTTAAGTCTTTCGGCGTCCGAACATAGTAATTTCCTGATTTATTTACGGATGAGAATGACCCCCCTTTGAACCCAAAAAATTAATATTTTCTTTCAAAATATTGTTATATATTTTTTTTTATTTTAAAGAGCGATAATAAAATTAGTTAAAATAAAAATGAACAATAAAAAAAATAAATTTTGAAATTTAAAATATTACACGAGAAAAAAAACCTTTTGTGCCGACACGACAGTCGCCATTTTGGCTGGTTCGTTTACAGCGTGTATCTGTCGGCACACTTCTGTCTCCTTTTAAATAATAAAACGGCTTCAGACGACTCGGATTTTAGTTCAAACTATTCCCCTAGTAAAGTTCTCATGAATGGGAGTCAGATGGTAGCCTTTATTCATCATAGCATGAAGATATTGCATTAGTTTCTCCACCGAATGCTAATTTAAGAATGTAAGTATGATGTTTTCTTATTTTATGCTAATAATTTTAATTTTTTTTAAATGAAAAATATTTTGTTTTCTATTTTCCTGGGTATTATTAGTTAAAGTATTCATTTCTATGTTAAATAAATCTGATTTTTCTTTAAAATTTTATAATTTTCTGTAATGAATCAATAAATAATAATACGTGCTAAAGCATTGTTTATGTTATCAGCTGATTTTAATTTTTGGCTAAATAAATGAATCCTTTATAAAGAAAATTATGGAATATTCTGTCATGTAATTTAAAAAGAGATATAAATTTGTAATGGTGTTAACTACATTTTTTTAAACCTGATAGTCTATATAAATGTAATTCTATTATTATGCAGTATATTTATATAAATATTTTGTCTTATCCTTAACTTTAGGGAACAAACATATATGACTATGACATTTGGTGATGATGGACCTCTCAAAGCGATTCAACACTTCCAGCAAGGGGACCAGGCCTTCATCTTTTCAATGATGAATGACAAGAAATAAGACAATGTTATCTTGAATTTCTTATGCCAGGTAACAATCATTCATAAATAAAATAGCCTGCTAATAATATCAAAATAAAGCATTGTTTATGTTATCAGCTGATTTTAATTTTTGACTAAATAAATGAAAATGCTTATAAAGAAAATTATGGAATATTCTGTCATGTAATTTAAAAAAAAGATATAAACTTATAATTGTGTGTACAACTACATTTTTTTTAAACCTGATAGTCTATATAAATGTAATTCTATTATTATGCAGTATATTTTATATAAATATTTTATCGTATCCTTAACTTTAGGGAACAAACATATATGACTATCGCATTAGTGATGATGGACCTCTCAAAGCGATTCGACACTTACAGTTAAGGGGCACCAGGCCTTCATCTTTTCGATGATGAATGACAAGAAACAAGACAATGTTATCTTGAATTTCTTATGCCAGGTAACAATCATTTATAAATAAAATAGCCTACAAATAAATCAAATTCACTGGTGTATATGTATTCTTTACTAAGGAAGAAAAGTTTTACTTTACTAATTTGTTAAGTTTTATATCATCTGAATTTTGATTATTACATGTATGGAGTTAGAAATTATGTATTACAAACTGTATTGTACTTATACGAAAAAATTCACTCAAAATTTACATTGTTTTTACTTTTCTGCAGGAGCTTTTATCAAGTTGTGTTCTTCTGGAGTTATGGTACAAATTGGGAACTATACAAACAGCAATGCAAAACATGAGGAAGACCTGAAAAGTTCCCTGTAGGAGTACTGGACTAAGTGACACCCAATGAGCTTTACATACTTTTTGTTTTGTGCATGTGTATTATTCTAACACCAATTTAGCATTCATATTTCTCCACACATTCATATTTCTCCACCGTTGTGCTATTCTATGGACTTTGAACGTGATCATTCATATCTAAGCTCAGATTCAAACTAATTCATGGATTTTAAAAATATAAAATTTTGAGAATGAACAACACACTGATTGGCAAGCCAAGGTAAAATATCCATTAATTTTTTTTGAAGAAAGTGTACTGCCTGCCTTATGAAAATCTTACTATAGATGAAATAATCTGCATTGGTAAATATAGTTTTAGACAATATATTATAGATAAGCCAACTAAATGGGGGATGAAAATTTGGGTTTTAGCTGATACATGTTGAATAAATGAGCACAATGTTAAAATGTCTTTCACTTAATTTCAGGAAAAAAATCTTTTTTTTTTCCGATAAATAAATGTTTATGCATGTTTTTCTGAAAATGATTTTCTAAATATATTTGTGGATAAATATATATGAATCCATAGTATATTGTGTATTTTTAATGTAGATTTAATATAATCATAAGAATTACAGGGATTGTTATAAAAAAAATTATTTCTACCTGTTTTTTTAATTGTGTATAAAAAATTTAACACTGTCTTTTTTCTACATTTTACATACTACAAAATCATTATAAAAAAGTTGTCTAAAGTAATCTAATAAATGATAAAACATTCTGCATTTCTGCTCTCACTAATATATTGAATTCCTGTTGTTTTATTGTTGTATTTCCTCTAATTGAGGCTAAAAATATCAAAATATTATACAATTAGCATCTAGATTATGTAGCGATGACAACACATGGTTTTTTTAATAGTTAATGTAATCGGTACATTCCGAATCGTCATTATTAGTATTATTAGCTGTACCCTGGAAAACCTTTGCATAGAGTTATCTTACCTTAGGTTTGATCAGTAGGCTAGGTTATTTTTGGTTTCGGGCATATCGGATTTTTTCATGATTTTTATTACTATTGTTTACGTTTGACGATTTTAAACTGGAATACTGTTGTATTAATTCTTTACTTTCGATTTAACGCAGAACCCACACCGCTATTATTTATATAGATTACAGTTATTATTAGAGTTATTATTCAAGTCCCCGATAGCAAGCGATCTGAGTCACTTAAGCCTATAAAATACAAAAGTAACATTTTGTAAGTTTTTTTTTCAACCATGCCATAACCGAGTTTGGAATGACCGTTGGAGGCACGACGGAAAACATGGGTAGGTTACTAGACACGCTGAGGTGTGGGCCCTTCACCTACACATACAGTAAGGGCAATATTATGCTAATAATTGTCTCTTTATTTAGAGTCATTTACATAAAAGACCAGCACGGTCTTCTGACGTCAATGTACCATGCAGGGATTGGGCTTGGGTGTTGCCTGTCATAGTCCTATTTAAATAGATAATACTGTTTTACGGTACAGTCTTTATTGAATTTAGTTAGCATAATCATTCATAATAAATTGACTACAAGTTTAAATATTTATGTTTGTTTGTACCTGCGTATAAAGCATACAATCTTCAATCAATTTTATTTTCTCTGCAAGACTTATGACCGGCAACACTCACGCCTCGTCCCTGGACCGTGGAATGTTGAGATCGATGTGGGTGTGTCGGTTAGGCCGTGATTGACACCGCTCCGGGTAACTTGCTGAGACAAATGGGACTGTTTGTTATGATGTCCCTTAGTTCCCCCATTGTGCATCTGTTTGTTATGATGTCCCTTAGTTCCTCCATTGTGTATCTGTTCGTTATGATGTCCCTCAGTTCCTCCATTGTGTATCTGTTCGTTTTGATGTCCCTTAGTTCCTCCATTGTGTATCTGTCTGTTATTTCATTCATTCACCAAATCCTGTTTAAGTAACTCTTATGTACCCCCAGTGATTGTATTTGTTTACTGTGTAGAACAACTAACATGTAGCTCTCGTCAACTTCAGTCAGGGCCACCCAAGTCACAGGCCCTTCATACATGTATACCAGTGGTTCTCACAGTGTGGGTCGCGGTGGTCGTGCGGTAAACCGTTTGACAGTCGACATGAGGGTCACTGGTTCAATCTCAGTTGATGTTTCAGGTTTTGACTAAAGTCCCGTGGTGCCTTCATGGCCCATGCACTATCGGCCATGATGGGGGGGGGGGGTGAAAGAAGGCATCATTAAATATCAGCCCCATTAATGGTTTATAGGATCTAAAAGATTACATCTCATCCTGAAAGGGACTTCACACAAACCCGCACCCAACGGTGTGTCGCCAACCTATTTCTAGTGGTTCGCCATTTTTTTCAATTATCACTTTATCGAGAATTTATAAAATTGTTTTTTTTTTACCAATGCCTTTCTTTCTTTTTTTTTTATTACAGCAGGTCGTGGAATCGCTAATGTGTGAGACCCACTAGTTGAGACTATTCAATACGTATATTCCTTACATACTGACTTCTTCCAACATATCATATGGTCTTCCAACATATGGTGTTTTTATATATCGTGCATACAGTATTCTTACAATCGAAATATTCACCTGCGTAGTTTTCTGCACACGCATGTATGGTATATTGGAGACCAAATAACTCGGGCAGTTCTTGTGTGAGTACTGTGTGTGTGGGGGGGTACTGTGTGTGTGTGTTAGGTGTCAGTACTATGTGTGTGTTAGGTGTGATTACTATGTGTGAGTGTTTGCGTTGGATGTGAGCACTGTGTTCAATATATTGAGTGCCAACTCATGAACCGTTAGTTTACGTAACCTTTTGTATTTCTGACTCCGCCCACGGTCACACTGAGCTCCACTGCCAGATGTCTGACTTGATTCTTTTGTCGGATATCTTACAACATAGTATGCCTAATTCTACTTCTTTTTGCTTCTAACACGAACTATTTCTCTCCCTCTCTCTCTCTTTCTCTCTCTCTCCCTCCCTCCCCCCATATCTCTCTCTTAATGTATATATATATATATACATATTTATATGGAGCCATTCACATAACACGTAAACGTTTCGGTGTTTTCCCCCACTTAATTTTGACCCCCACCTCCAAGGCGTTTCGTAATAATTGAACAGTCCCTATAATATCTATATGTCTCTCTCTCTCTCTCTCTCTCTCTATATATATATATATATATATATATATATATATATATGTATTAGAGCTGCTGTTCGATTAAAATTCAATCGAAATGAACGCATAATTAACAATTTTATCGCATATTTAATCCAAGAAATACCGCTACTTTATTTATTGTTTGTAACATTTTTTTTTAAATCCAAGAAATACCGCTACTTTATTTATTGTTTGTAACATTTTTTTTTAAATCCAAGAAATACCGCTACTTTATTTATTGTTTGTAACAATTTTTTTTAAATCTATCAACATGCCATCTCAAAATAGTTAATTTGATTGATAAAACAGTTTAATTAAATGAGTACTTTAATTTATTCAGCGAATTGCTCAAACAAACAGACCAGTTTATTCAAGTTCGTCGGTACAAGTGATGCTCTCTACTTATTAACAACACACACAGAAACAGAAAAGTTATGTTCACAATGGTCAGTTGTGTCAGGGAATGCTAAAATATTTTTTCGTTAACTTAGCCAAAAACTGGGTTTTTGAGTGTGTGTCCGCGCGAATTGTGACCGGGTGTGGGGTGGTAGATCTACGTAGTAAGTGAACGGACCTTAACTTCAAATTGTAGAGTAAAATCTGGTTATTTATCAGTTTGGCTCTACTCTGAACTATTAGCATTTTGGTCAAATTAACGCACTTTGGTGTTGCGTTAAAAAATTTAATAGCAATTTTTTTTCACGCGTTAATCGCGCGTTAATGCAGTTTAATCAGCAGCCCTAATATATACATATATGTGTGTGTGTGTGTGTGTTCTTCCACTCTCTCCTCTAATGTCAATGTGCCATGGAATGTTGAGATCGATGCTACCCTACAGTAGGTGTGTCGGTTAGACCGTGAGTGACATCGCTCAGGTAACGTGTTGAGAAAAATGAAATCAATACTCCCGTCTATTGATGTGGGACCAATAGGAGAACTGTTTAGACAATGACATTTTCTTTCCCCTATGCAAGTTTAACACATACTCAGTGTAATATGCTATAGCTTATTTAAATTTTGCAAGAATAGCACAAACGTTTGTCACAAAATAGTGCGATACCATCTCACATTCGTTTGGTACTGAGAGTAGTTGACAGTAGTAGACCTACATAATATATAATACTGCTTTGAGCATGGGTGGGCACACTTTTGAAATCGTAGGCCACAGTGGGTCTTAAACTTGACTTAAGGGCCGGACCAAAAATCAGAGGAGTGGAGTGTTCATATGAACTAATATGTAAACGAGCGGGGGGGGGTTGGCAAACAGTCCAACGGAACGTACTTTGCCCGCTGGCCATACTTCGCACATGTCAGCTCTTAGAGTCTAGAGTTTAGGCAATCTTACAGACAATGTCTCGCCTAGAGTCTAGACAATCTTACATGCAATGTCTCGCCTAGAGTCTAGACAATCTTACATGCAATGTCTCGCCTAGAGTCTAGACAATCATACATGCAATGTCTCACCTAGAGTCTAGACAATCTTACATACAATGTCTCGCCTAGAGTCTAGACAATCTTACATGCAATGTCTCGCCTAGAGTCTAGACAATCTTACATGCAATGTCTCGCCTAGAGTCTAGACAATCTTACATGCAATGTCTCACCTAGAGTCTAGACAATTTTACATGCAATGTCTCGCCTAGAGTCTAGACAATCTTACATACAATGTCTCGCCTGCATTACAACGCTGCTGTGTTGAGAATCCTCTTAATGGTTGATAGCAACAATCAATCCAGCCAGTGAATATCAAGGCTTGAGATCAGTGGGCGGGGCAGGTTGCGCAGTGAGATAAACATATTTACCAACATCGTGTCATAAAATATCGGCAGTTGAAGTCAGGCTGATATCTCTCCAGCCTCGGGCCCCCAGTGTGTTGATGATTGCTGTTTGAACTGCTCACAGATATAGACATTTGCCGTGTGATACCCCCCCTAGTAGTCGCTCCTGGTCATTGCTGACACAGAGATAGAAACAACACAGAATGTAAATGATTCATAGCAAGGTAAACTGTAGGCATGTATAGTTCATCTCAGGTGTGGGGGAAAGGGGGGGGGGTAAGAAAATGAAACCATTGACAGTTGCAGAATAAAGAACTGGATTTTAAATGGATGTATTCTAAGTAGATGGGTTTTAGGGGAATATATTTTAGGAGTATTGGTTTTAGGTATGCATGTAAATTATGTTGGGTCTTGGTTCAATGCTTAGCCAGTAAAACCCAATCACAATGACAAGGAAAATTATTTAAAGCTATCTTCATGGGAAATAGATTAACAAATTTAAATGATTGATCCAACATAGAATTCAGAATTGATGGCCCGCACATATTAGAGGCCCATTGATGTTCCCTAAAATTGTCCGAATTCTGTGTACGGCGGAGAATATACAGCGGGATTGGGCAACATGCGGGCCTTTGTACGGTCCGCTTGGATGTTTGACCCGGTCCGCGATTGAATTGTACGCAATATTTGTGTTCGTCCACTTAACAGAATATTTGTATGCTCCGCATGTAGGCTATATACCGATGGTGAACAAATGTGACTCTTAATTGTAAAATCTGAAGGGTTTTCTTTATGGTCACTTTGGGGTGTAATTTTAATACACAACATAAATCCAAAATTTTTTCTGTTTATTATTATTGTGGATATTTGAAAATTCTGACGATCGACATGTATATTGTCATGTATATTGCCATGTATATTGTCAAGTATATCGACATGTATATTGTCATGTGTATTGTCATGTATATTGCCAAGTATATTGTCATGTATATTGTCAAGTATATTGCCATGTATATTGTCATGTATATTGTCATGTATATTGTCATGTATATAAATAAATAGTATGGTAAGTAACAGACCTACATGTGAGCTAAATACACCAACAATCGACTACAGACATACTTTGGATAGATCTCTAATTAGTAAAACATGTTCGCGTCATTATCAACAATGCCTGTGACAAGATAATCTATCGGTATTGGCTCAGATGAGGCTTTCCAATACTGATTAAACCGAGTTTAATCTGGTGTTGATAAACCTGTCAGTCCAGAGGTGCAGCTATTGCAATACAACTGGACTGCAGCTACGTCCTCAGTGTGTACACACATTTGTAAGCCTGCATGAAGTGAGATTGTTATTCTTGTTTATTACTCTACGTAAGCCCGACACCCATCCCCACTATATTTGTGTTCTTATGACATCGGTCGTCATGACCTCCCCTCCACCCCCCCCCCCTCCAAGTTTGTTGTGATTCAAATACCACGGGTTTGTGCCGGACACACCCAGACGTCCGTGACCTGATTTCAAGCAAGAATACACCCCACCCGCCCTCCCCCTCCTCAATGCACACTCTTCCCCACCCCCCCCACCCTCTTCAAAATCTGGCAGCCCGTTAAAGTTTTCCCTGCAAGCGATGAGTCTAGAATAGTGGTGACGTTGTGTGGAAGGTTGAGATGATTTACCTGAGAGTGGACTGAGAGACTCACTGTACACTGCAGATGTTGTTGGGAGGAGGAGGGGGGTAATGTAAGGATGGCATTGTTGTGGATGTAGTTCGAGCTGTCGCTCTTCTATTTGATTACCTCGCGGTTTTTTTTTAATTGCAGACAAATGGACCCATTTTTTTCTCAGCTCACCCTGGCAGCTTTCACCAGATCACGTGGTGCTGTGAGTCACAGATAAAGTGCACACTTTTTTTTTTAATAGCTTACCTTTAATAGAAAAATAAAGTGGATGAGGGGCAGGTAAAGGGGATTTGAAACAAGAAACTGCATGTTAGTTGGCAGAAAACTGAATTCATTAAAATTTATAAATGTTTTTTTTTTATAAAGGGTTTTTACATGTGACGAAAATGACCTATAGTGGCACCAACTATTGGATCGCGAGCTGATTTGAATGGGTCGCCCAAAACTGTAAAAGTTAAAAAGTCAAAAATTGATGCAATTAATTGTAACTATTCTTTCATCATGTTTATCTTTCATACCAGGTGCGTCGCCAAAAAAAAAAGGTTGCTAAGTGGGGTCGTCGCGAATTGTGAAAGTTTGAGAAGAACTACTATGTACTGGTATTATAAACTAATCTCCACGCAATATGTTTGTGCAAACTACAGTGAAAATATCAAATTTACTTCTTTGAACATTCATTGAGCTTCCTTCATTTATTCAACAGATGCTAGATCACCCACTTGAAACACAAACTTTTTAATGTGACATGCACTGACTCATATATCACATTTTTTTTAAACCTGACATGCACTGACTCATATAGCACATTTTTTAACGTGACATGCACTGACTCATATAGCACATTTTTTAACGTGACAAGCACTGACTCATATAGCACATTTTTTCTTAAGCTGAATCAGTAATCTCATTGCCTCTCTGTGTTTTTAACATTTAACAGCTATTGAGAAAAAAAATAACCTCAGAGCAAAATGGCTTATCTAAAAGCCTAGATGAAATGGATGCATTAGAATATCGGCTACACAGCAGATAAAATGAAACTTAAAGTACACTGATGGACAATTTCGAAGCAATTGGAAAATTTATTGAAGAATAGATATAACGGAAAAATTTATTATAACAAATAAGATTTTGAGAAATTAAAATAATAACAAACAACAACAGCAAAATTTTGTAACTGAATTAGAATGAAGACGAAAACAAGCAATTAAGCCTGTTCCATTCTGGACACAGGACGTGTTAGCGCATTTTCGTATTATGTATCAGTACGTATGCTATCTTTCAGTAAATAGTTGTAAATTTTGGAAATGTTTATAAATTCAATTGTGTAATGCATATATTTGTAAAAAAAAAATTATAAAGACGTTTCTTTATAATTGAAAACAAAACTATTGTCTCTTAAATCTAACTACAAGTGGTTTGTGGTTACTGAAATAGGACTCATAATTGAAAACATTCTAAATTATAGTCATTTAATCGTCCGAAAACTCCGTCAATTGTTGCATAGCTCTGATACTTTCAATTAAACTCAGAACACAAGCTTACTATTTCATTTGATGAGTTTCTTAATAAATCTTGGTGAAACTACGTGCTGCAGTATTTCGCACCAAATGAACGGGCTATTGAACGTACAAGGTGTATATATAATATATAAGCCCTTTAGGAGCCCTGAAGCCCGGCCCTCAGAGGTCCTATCGCGAAATGAACTTTTGATGTACACATGGCAGGCCAAGACCTACAAAATGATATATACATCATGGGTCTAGGACTTATAGTTGCTGAGATATAGCGCTCCTTTATTAATATAGCTGATATAGTAAAAAACGGTACTAAGGCCCCTTTTACGGCCCTGAGAGGTCAGATCGCGAAATGGAAAAAAGTCATTTCTTGATATATACATCATGGGTCTAGGACTTATGGTTGTTGAGATCTAGGGTGATGACAGACGGACGGACAGACAAAACGGGGACAATAGAGCATTTTTTTTTCGAAAATGCTCTAAAAATAAGACTTCACATCAATTCAAATGAATGAAATCGAAAACATGCCAGAAAACTAGAAAATATAGCTCTCTACAGATCAATAGAAAATATAGCTCTCTACAGATCAATGTCAACAGGAAAAAAAATCCCATTAATAATGGAATTTTCTAGACTTAGATGATTGCTAATTTATAAAGTGTCATAATGATTGTTGCGAAAAAAAAATAATAAAAGAAATAAGAGTGAATAATCAGACTAAAAAAAGTGGAGAATTTCCCAGTGTTTCTTAAAGTGTGGGTCTTGACCTGGATTCAGCGGCGTAGCGTGGGTATCGGCCGCCCAGGGCGGAAGACGATTTTGCCGCCCTCTCATTTAGGTATTTCAATTTAATCTATACATTTTTGCCGCCCCCCCCCCTAAAAAGTAATAAAAAGTGCCGCCCGGTGCGGACCGCACCCACCGCCCCCCCCCTAGGTACGCCACTGCCTGGATTGCGACCATATTGAAATCGCTCTGTAATCTATGTATGTATAATTATAGCTCTATTTATTCATGTATTACAAAATAAAGGATCATCAATCTAAAAAACTGAAATTCTTTATAAATATAAATGTACAATAAATCGCTACAAAACAGTAGTCATATCGCGTCACGACCAGTAAATGTTTGAGGACCACTATCCTAACAGGATGATAGACATGGAGTCCACCTAAGTTGTCTTTAAATCATCATTCACATAAAATCCAGAAGTTACATTTCTAAGCAAGGTATCTAAAGCTAATGAATTAATGGTCCAGTCTGATTGAAAAAAACAAACTTTTTTACTTGACTTAACCTAAAAAGATTAGAAACATGTGCCTGGTTTGAACTTTTATTGACATTAAAAATATTACACTTTTATTTTGTTACGATATCAATATTTGTTGATAGCTAATTAATGTTCGTTCATGCCAGAATATTATCTTAATTGGTGAGCTGTTGCCAGAATTAGTAGCGATTGTCCACGCATTTGACCAGCTCTGCTTTAGGTCAATGAAATAGAACGTGGTACTCTCAGATATATTTCCATTGACTTTCAGCATACACCAACACACACACTGGATGTTAGGACCAGTACTAAAATAAAAAAAAATTCATCGGTAAGAAAATCTTTAATTATAGTAATAGTTTACCACCATGAAAGCAGTAAACTAAAATGTAAATACATATATAGTTCAGGCACATATTTTCTTGCTGCTTTGATTCTGCAGCTCAGTTTTGATGATGTTTTTCGGTAGCTAAATATGTGCATTTAGGCCAGGAGTTTTAGCAACCTACCCAGAATAAATTCTTTACAATGGTTTAAATGCAGATTCTGACACATATACATATGAAGATTAACTGGTATGAATGACACCCAATGAAACTCATTGGAATATTTTCTACAGCATTGCAAAAATTGCCCGTTTTACACGTAACTTTCCACTATTCACGGTTCTGTAAGTGTCAATAACCTTGGTAAATCTGAAATAGGCCTAATCCACGTCAAACTGTCAGCAAACGTGCTTCAGATTATGTTATATAAGTATTTAAAATGAAAGATCAAATAAAGTGTAACCAATATGACCTGCTTCCAGTGGCGCAACAAGGAGGGGGGCAGGGGGGGGGCTTGAGCGCCCCCCCCCTGCCCGGCAAAATCATCAAATACATAATTTAAGTTATAAAGTTACAAATAAGACTGTCAAACTGTCTTTTTTCAACATGTGAGCTACCCCCCCCCCAGCATTTTTTGCTGGTTGCGCCACTGCCTGCTTCCATTAGACCTACGTTTTAACCGTATTGACGAAGCATTAGCTTCATAATACATACATTTTTATGTTTGTTGCATTATATAAAAACTACTTCATAAAACAAACCATAAATAAATAAATGATACAACACTATGAACTGATGTGAGTAGCAGCCCCGTAGCGTGAAAATTCTACAGCAGGTGCCAGGCATTCTACAGGAGGGGCCAGGCATAAGCAGGGGAGGGGCCGGGTAATACATTTTACTAAGTAGAGCAAATAAACAGAGGGGTCCAGACAAAATGCAGGGGGGCCGGCCCCCCCTGCCCCCCCCGCACGCTACGGGCCTGGTGAGTAGTATAGCTTTCAGACTCCGGGTGGGGCAGGCATCAATCCGCTGGTGAAATTGGCATTTGCTTTCGCCCCGTGCCATAATCACAGTGTTCACATGCTGGTGTACACCTCTTCCTCAAATGCCCAAGGTATGAAGAATTTCAAGCATTCATCATCAATTATTTCTTCATTTTTTACATCCAGCATGTCATTATCATGTAACTCTTCATCGTCAATCATTTCCACAACATTGACCAGCTCCTTGGCATTCAAACATGACTCTCCATTACAATTTTTGAAGGCTGTTATGCATGACAAACCATACTCAAAGCAGCGACACAAACGTGTCCCACGCTGTTTCCTGGATCCGGAAGTACATTTGCAAAAAACCACCTTCAGAACATCTGGTGGAGCCACATCTAAGTCAGTGGCAATATGGATGTACTTTTCCTCATGAAGCTTCCATCCTCATTCTGTTTGAATCAGTATTGCTTAACAACATCAAGATATGTTTCACCTTCCAGCCACTGAACAGCACGGAGTAAGTAGCCGCCGTCTACAACATGAATCGAACAGCTTGGTTTCAATGATGGTTCAACACCCTTGCAGATTTCTTTACCGAGCTGTGATTTATTAACTTTCCGCATGTAGTTATCTTTAAACAGAGAAGTAGGAAGTGTTGATAGCTCATAGCTGAAATATTTCTCCATATCAGGTGATCTTTGCATTATGACCAGAAGACTAGTAAATAGAACTGTGGGATCAACACCTGTCAAAGCTTTCTTGGAAGTTGATGAAGAAGCATTGTTTACTTCTGCTAATGTTCATATTTGAGATTTTCTTTTAAGGACAACATCCTTGAAGTTCTTGCCGCTCATGCCCTGAACAATATCAGCGCCAACTTCTTCAGCATTGTCGCAGTTTATATTATCAGATTCAGATGCTGCAATACCTGATGGTATGCTGTGGAGTCTTGTGTGAGAAGTATCAAATTGATTATGTGACTTCAAGAATTCGAGAACTTTTGTGAGATCGTCATTATCTCTATTGATCCTGGACTACCCCTCTTCCGGATGCTGAACTGCATCATGGCAGTAGTCAATATCAGCAAACTGCGCTAAAGATGTCCTTACAGCTGCAGTCCTATGAATTGTGGAAGTCCATGTGGTGCGTACACTCTCAGTCACTCCTCTTCCATGAGTTATTCCTCCCTTACCTTTAATGGCCCGCATCATTGCCTGCTCTATGGTAAGGTCAACTGACAGTCCGGCCCACTGTTTACTACTACGCCGTCCAACATGTGATCCTGACATGCTGCTTGTGTAGATATGGATGTGAGTTAGGTAAGCCAATCATCATCTCCAGGTAGAGACGAGCACACTTGGCATAATTGTTGTGACCAGATGCTGCGAAGAGATTCACCATTCTCCTGATACTGACAAGATGTAGCTGATAGTTGCCCATTCCTTCGGCCCGCAGCAGAAGCTTTAATGTGGCAATGTAATACATATACAGAAGCCAAAGGTTTTTACTATATAAGCTATAGTAATAGTTATGTCATTTTCAGGGCCCCATTCTACACCTTATACGTAGCTATGCGAGATAAAGGGCCCTAGGGGCCCCAAGAGTAGCTATCCCCCTAACATAAATTTGGTTTAAATAATTTTGGTAATGTCATTAAGTGCTGGGCTTCAATGTTTTTGAAGGTACCGTCTTATCTTTCAGTATTTTTTAATAATCTTGTAGTTGGCAGCTGCCTTTTTTTTGTAAACAATTCAGGTCATCTCTTAACATGGCTGACAGTATTTTATATAGAATATAGAGGACCTTTTTTTACAAATTTATTTAATGCATTTAAACAGAATTTAGGTATTCAAAACAAGGGTGTCATTAATCCTCGTTATGTTAACTAACTAGTTATTACCAAATAATTTCACAAAACGCTTGTATTCTAGGTACGTAATGTAATATTTATTCAACTCCTGGCCTAATTATCCAAGAAAAAATAGAAGATGCAAATTTGTCTAAAAAATGATAAAACGTTTTATTATACTTCATGATCCGTTATGATTCGGATCAGTGATTTATGAATGGTAGTTGCTTTTTTTTTATTTGTGTGTCCATAATGTTCGTTACGTCTAAAATTATGGTGATTTTAATTCATTTTATCTCAATTTATCGAATTCACATTTTCAGACTGATCACCGTAACACACCCTATTAAATAATTTACCTGCTGAGTGAAATGTAAAATTATTTTTTCTGTTCAAAATTTGGGAAAATGTGTAATAACTCAATTAGTTTTCACTCTTTAAAACATTCTAATCCAATGGTTCCCTTGTCTTGTCTTGTCTTGTCTTGCCGTGCCCCGCCCCCCCCCCCCGTTTTTTCCCGATATACAATTATTTACTTCTCCACCCAACTCGTTCCATTGAGTTTAATCCTGAATCGACCTCTATTGAGCTTTTTATTTTTGGCTAATACTTTTTTTTTGTTTTTATTTTATTTGGTAGTAACAATTCACTCCAAGAGCTTTCAAACAACGCAAGTGACTGTGGCATACATCTAATGCCCATATATCTAATGCCCATATATCTAATGCCCATATATCTATTGTCCATTTATCTAATGCATACATATCTAATGTCCATATATCTAATGCCCATATATCTATTGACCACACATCGAATGCCCATATATCTATTGACCACATATCGAATGCCCATATATCTATTGACCACCTATCTAATGCCCACATATATATATATATTGACCACCTATCTAATGCCCATATATCTATTGACCACACATCGAATGCCCATATATCTATTGACCACCTATCTATTGCCTATATATCTATTGACTACATATATAATGCCCATATATCTAATGCCCACATATCTAATGCCCACATATCTATTGACCATATATATATTGACCACCTATCTAATGCCCATATATCTATTGGCCACATATCTAATGCCCACATATCTATTGCCCATATATCTATTGACTACATATCTAATGCCCATATATCTAATGTCCACATATCTATTGACCACATATCTATTGTCCATATAAGCACGGTGAAGATGAAGGTAATGTTCAACACCACAGTGACAGCAAAATAGAAATGTCCTATCCCCCTCCCCCCCCTTCAAATATCCCCTCAGGTGAGCCTGAGCAGCAAGTTGAGGAAACACTGACTCCAACTGAGCACCTATTTAATCAAAATTCTAAAATTTAGTAAATTAGCAACTTTATTTTGTATACTGGCATCACAATATCAAGATGATGGTAAATAATAACCCATACTTGTTGACAAGCTGAATGTGTATCCATTTACTATAAATCTATTTACTTAGCTGATCACTTCACGCATCAAACAACATTACTTCCATTAAATAATCAGGACTGGCATCAGTACACAAGACTGTGTGGGGCGCTTGAAGTGCAACTGAGTGATGTGGTGACTTACTTCTACTCACGTGACTCATTCAATATAATCTGTTTGTTTACAGTTTGTTTAAATATGGCTCCAAATGCGATCTCTCAGAAGACTCAATTTGCAATTCTATGCTCGTGTGATGATCATTTGACATGGAGGTTACCAAACGTGACTCAGAGATATAAACAAATATGGCCAACCGAAGTAAATAGACGTGACCAACAGGAGTAAATAGACGTGACCAACAGGACTAAACAAATATGACGAATAGATGTAAACAAATAAGACCAACATAATGAAACAGACATGACCAACAGATGACCAATGATAAAGTAATGTTAAGCCAAACATATATATATATATATATATATATATATATATATATATATATACCTATAAGAGGCATTTGCTGTCTGTCTGTCTGTCTGTTCCCTTATAACTCAAGATGCAGACAAACAAATAACGTGAAATTTGTTACACATACACATAATTACATGGGGAAGGTTATAGGACAGGTTTCGTTTCATATCGATGGGTAGTTTAATTGTAATTAATTTTTTTTTAATTTTAGTATTTTACTATATTAAAGTAATCTCGACGGCGCCATAAATAAAATTCCTCTGTGACGTCATTTCCCGATTCGAATAGAACTTGCGCGCTGGTGCTGTATTGTGCCTTTGTGATGCAAAGAATTGTTGTTGTTTTTTCATGCTCCCTGATTTGTACAGTTTGAGGAAGGTAAAGGAATGAAGAAGAATTTTAGAAGAAGTGTGAAGCCATAATAATAAGTATATATATATATATATATATATATATATATATATAGAGAGAGAGAGAGAGAGAGAGAAAGAGAGAAAGAGGGAGAGGGAGGGAGAGAGATAAAGAGAGAGAGGGGGCAGGAGGAGAGAGAGAGAGGAAAGGAGGGTAGGAGGGAGGGAGGGGGAAAGAGGAGGAAGGGGGATGGACAGGGGAGAAAAGGAGGGGGAGAGGGAGGAGGGGGGAGAGGGAGAGAGAAAGGAAGGGAGGGAGAGGGCGGGTAGGGAGGGAGAGAGAGGGGAGGGAGAGAGAGGGGAGAGAGGGAGAGAGGGAGGGAGAGAGGGAGGGGGCAGGGGAGGGAGAGAGAGGAAATGAGGGAGGGAGGAAGGGGGAGAGAGGGGGAGGGTGAGAGAGGTAAAAAAGGGGAGGGAGGGAGAAAGGGGGAGAGAGGTAGATGGGAGAGGGAGCAGGGGGAGAGGGAGAGAGAAAGGAAGGGGAGGGAGAGAGGGTAGGGAGAGAGGGAGGGAGGGAGAGAGAGAGAGGGGGTAGGGAGAGAGAGAGGGGGTAGGGAGAGAGAGAGAGGGGTAGGGAGAGAGAGGGAGGGAGGGAGAGAGAGGGGGTAGGGAGAGAGAGAGGGGGTAGGGAGAGAGAGGGTGGGAGAGAGGGAGGGGAGAGAGAGAAGAGAGTGAGGGGCAGAGGGAGGGAGAAAGGGAATGAGGGAGGGAGGAAGGGGGAGAGAGAGGGAGAGAGGGGGAGGGGAAAGGAGAGAGGGAGGATGGACGTTGGGAGAGAAGGAGGGGGGGAGAGAGGGAGATGGGAGGGAAAGGGAGAGAGGGGGTAGGGAGAAAACAGAAGGCAAACAGAAAACCTTATTTTAAACCCGGGCAAAGCCGGGTACTTGCAACTAGTATATATATATATATATATATATATATATATATATATATATATATATATATATATTAGGGTGATTCAAAAAAATGAAGTTTTGAATTTTTCATGGGGCACCATCTAAAAATGTTCCAATATATGAAAAAATAAATCAGTAAAATTTTTATTGATTTTGACACATGTTTAATGGTTGCTACCACATTGTGAATTTTACGAATTTCAATTATGTTACTCCTTGTTGGTAATAACGTGACTGCCTGACTGACTATGCCCAAAACATATTATTAATTGTGTGAAATGATGAAGATGCAATGTCACTCTTATTTATTTCAGTTAATTTTAATCTTTGCTGTTGATTATTCTTTGTTAAATTTTTTTGTCTAATTTCTTTGGCCACGTTTACACAAAATCAATATTATAATATCACTCAGATTTTTGTATTTTATCTCTTAAAATCGTTTCAACTAGTTTAATAAAGATGTCCAGTAGTAGAGCAAAATTCACTGGAGCATGTGTCCTACTGGAGCGAAAGATGCAGAAGGAAATGTTGTGGCTGGCCTGTCGTCATCATATGCTTGAAATTATGTTGGAAGCAGGTGTGAAGCATTCATTTGGTCCTTCTACAAGTTCAGGCATAGCAATCTTTAAGCGATTTAAACAACACTTGCCACTAATTGATAAATCAACATCTCAGACTGTTTTAACAGAGGAGTCTAGTACATCAGTCGTTGTTGACATTGCTGAAGAAATTATCAAATTTGCACAAAAACAGCTCACAACTTTTCAACCTCGTGACGATTACCGAAAGCTACTTGACTTAGTCATTTTTTATCTTGGAGGAATTCCAGCAAAATGTATATCATTTAAACAACCAGCTGGACTTCACCGTGCTAGGTGGATGGCCAAAGCCATATATGCCAACAAAATATGACTATTTCGGGCCCAATTTCGACTCACAGCAAAAGAAGAACGGGGTCTCAGAAACATATGCATTTTTTGCCACAAGAATTTACACTACACAGCACCATCAGCCATTTCAGCTCCTCGAAATGATCTTTGGCTTATCAAAAGCCTACAAAGGTTAGGGTGAGGGTTAATATTAGTTGGACTAATTAATTTAATGTACCAAGTGAATAGTGAAATTGTTAATATTATAAAACTTATTGTATCATTTAAGTATTTGCTTGCAGCTATCTGATTCACAGATTTCAGCGGTGGCTTTGAAAAAATTTCTAAGACACCTCTGGTATTATCAGAAGAACTTGTTGCATTGGCTTTTTTTGAGGATGAAGTACCACTTGACATAAAACAGAAAATGGTGAGATGTTTGAAAACAAATGGTTTACCTGGCTCTTTGAAAAAAACAACAATTGATCAATCTCTGATAGAATTCAAAGAACTTGATGATTTTGTTTCAAATAACACCTTTCGTATTTTTGCCATTTTTGGACTGTCATCTGAATTTTGAGCAGTGATCCAGATAGTTGAGAGACCAATGAAACCTTCAAAAAAGCAAATGCTGAACTATCCTCTCTCAGAGTTGTGAATGACATAGCAGAACTTGGAGTAGCTGTTATGTAAGATTACAATAAACTTCACACAAACAATGAAGAACAGAAACAGTACCTGCTGAGAGTGTGAAACAGTATAGACAGAACTGCCCAGACAGGAACAAGTCAACATTGGTGCAGTTGAACCAAAATTTAACTATTAATTTCATTGTTTGTATACTTTTTATTAAACAAGTAAAAAAACTTTAGATTTGTTTAACTGGTAATAAATATACTGATTTTTTCATTATTATTATTTGTTAAAACTAAACATGGCGGTAGCACCCTCTTAATATTGTCCAAAAAATTTAAAATTTGTACTGAATTTTTTTTTCATATATTGGAACATTTTTGGGGGGTGCCCAAAGTTAAATTCAAAATTTAATTTTTTACCATATTGTTTTGAATCACCCTAATATATATATATATATTAGGGATGTGACGGAGCTGATGAAAATCCGCATCCATCGGATTCGGATTTGGCGAATGGGGGGTATCTAAAATACCTTCATGACCAAATACAACGTCTAATCTATGGACAGCTGAGTAAGGGTCCAGGAGTTTAGTTTTATGTTTTCTTTATATAGGGTTTTTGAAAGTCTCTAGGTTTTTTTTATTTTAGTTACGATTTCTACGGCCGTGTTTGATCTGAAAACGGTAATTTTTCAAACGCAGTGGCTAGAGTTCTCTATACTACTCTAGACGGACTTCGTATTATTTTTTATCGGGGCCCGTCTATAGATGTGCGCATGCGCGACATCGAGATTAACTTTCTTTATATCTATGTTAACTTCCAACTCTTTAAACGATCGCCGACTTTAAACAGCATCATAAATCTTTTAACGTAATTTACTACCTTATTTTATCTTAACTCATAGGAAGAAAATGAATATAAATAGTAGACTGCATTTCCCGCGAAAATCCTATAATTGTATTAGTTAATTTTTTTTCCAATCACGAACCGATAATAACTTTAAATAAATTAATAATTAGAGTTCTCATTCATTCTGTTTACAATAGAAACATACTTCTCTGATTATTAACAGCAAATGACGTCATCAACTGTTAAAAAGTTTTATAAACAAATAAAAAAAAACACGTATAATTCTTTATAATCTTTATTAATAGTGAAAAAAAAATACAGTGTTTATTTGTTTAAAAATGTCACAAAAGAAATAAGGAATTTGTCACTGTCTTTTCCCCCAAGACTTCGTTGTATTTAATATAAGTATAAGAAAAAAAAAACGTGCATTTTATATGGTTTCTGGGAAAGGGGTATGCGATAGATACTAATTTAGCGCATAATTTTTTGTTTTATTCGTTAATTTTTGTAGTTTGAATGATATTGTTTTCCTCCGACCTTATTAGGCTTGGACGGACCCGAAAAAAGTAATACAGATTAATTGCTGTGCATGCGGACAACTTTACTCTTAATCTCAATTGGCGCGCATGCGCACATCTATAGACGGACCCCGAAACAAAATAATACGGCGTCCGTCTAGACTACTCTAGACGAACTCTAGCCACTGCGTTTTTCAAATTCGGATCCGATCGAATTTTTTTTTAATCCGTCGGGTTCGAATGTCGTCGGATTCGAATTCGAACTTCGTCACATTCCTAATCAAGGTCGTAGCCAGTATGGGGGGTAGGGGGACTGCAGCACCCCACCCCCAAATTAATTAAAAAAACAAATTTTATTATAAAATATACATCTTTATCATTGCGTTCCAATTTTTTCTTATATAAAACTCTCCGCTACGGCCTTGACCCTAATATATATATATGTATACATATATATATGTATAAAAAATTTTATTAAAATATACCGAAAAGTGTAAAATCATTCCTTAGGTATAGATCATACAAATATTTATAGAAATTGACTAAATAAAAGTAAGTGTGAGTGCCAGATAGTAACTCTTTTATTAATTGTCACGGGTTGTGACTAATCTGTCGAAACCATCCCCCTTACTCCAACCCGTAACTTAATAGTATTACTAACATTAAGACGTATATTATGCCGTGTATAGTAATATACGTCTCCGTTCTCCAGTCCCCCCCCCCTTTTACCCCACCCCCGTAATTGCGTCATAAGAGCAGGTGGTCAGCGAAACCTCCGCCGATGGACAGGACAGTAGTTGGCAGAAACACGTTACATTCCTCGAGGGATTCTCCCTTGCCACTGGGCTCCTGTTCAAAAGCCGACAAAGGGACGGATGTCCAGTTACTTCTGTCTTTGTCGGTATGACGTACTTCTCACCCCCTCCCCATCTAGGCTCCACCCCCTGATTTGAAAGAAACAGATATTATAATTGATTGGCTAGGGGTCACGTGGAAGAAAGTGTTTGAGTAATGTAAGATAGATTTATATTCATTCGACCGGTGAGCCGGGCGGTGTCTAGTCGCAATTGGACTGAGTGATCTCTGAGTGAGAGAGAGAGAGAGAGAGAGAGAGAGAGAGAGAAGGGCGATCTATCGAGAGAACGTCCCTTTGATTCTATTCATTGATACTGGATTAATCTTTGGCATTTTTGGATTACTTTTGCTTATGATTTTAAAGACCACCAGATCTCTGTTACGGACTGGTGTCTCTGTAAATAAATATATTTTGTTGCTGTACACACTTGTTGAATTGATCATCGTCACTTATTGTACGTTTAATTGTTGGTGAGACTGTGTGTGGTAGAAACACAAATACAAATACGGGTCATCATTGAGTCAGCCCTCATACTTTTAGCAACAAGCCAAGGGCACCCTCATAGGGGTCCTCAACAAATGAAATGACAAATTTTAATGTTAAATATTATAAACTTTATTTGTATTTCCAACTCTATTCATTGCTATTATCAATCTACCCATATTGGATTGTGCACGCCTGTTCTTACAGCTAAGGCTTGATGAACCCAATTCTTCTAAACGGAGTCCATCTAGGATTTACCTAGTATCAGCTGCTGTCTTTCCTGGAAAATTTAAGTATTAAATTAAACTGAGACGGCAGGGCTTTGACTCAGAATAACAACTACAAATTACTGACGTGATAAAGTCTGTTCAATAACTGACAGACACACAAAACATGTTTCCTTTCTCTCTCTTCTTTAACCTTTACCTAGAAATGTCTTCACACCCAGACCTCTAGATTATATTACGAAATACAACGAGAAACATTCTTTCATATGTTTGCTTGCGTGCGCGTGAGGTTACGTATGTAGATTAATCAAAAGATCTTTTTGCACATATAGATATTTTTATTGGTTGCAGATTTTAAAGGTGAATCTTGCACTCGCCTATAGATGTCTATGTATAAATCTAGGATAAAAGCACAGGTACAGTAAAATATATATTCCTATACATATATTCGATTTAGGATCTAAGGGGACGGGGAAGGGTGGGGAGGAGTAGTATAGAGCGCTCAAATGTTGACTTGTGTCCCTGATTCTATCCTCGGTGAGAGCCAAGGAAACCTTAACAGGTCCTGGTGAAAGTTGGTTGATAATTCCCTTAAGTCCAATAAGTGCTGATTTGATATTGTTGAGATTTCTGTAGCTCAGATTTTTACGGGATGCTAGTCTCATCCACAATCTCCCTCATCAAACTGGGCTTGGGGGTGGCGGAGTGGACCCTAAAGAATATCATGGTGGAGTTGAAAGTTATTTTAGTATATAATCATATTTAATTGTGTAAACTTTAAAAAAAACTGTAGTAGATTAAACCTGATGTTATTCACGTTCCAGTGTAATCCAGTCAATAATGTATGGCTATTGTTAACCTAATGTTATTCACGTTCCAGTGTAATCCAGTCAATAATGTATGGCTATTGTTAACCTAATGTTATTCACGTTCCAGTGTAATCCAGTCAATAATGTATGGCTATTGTTAACCTGACGTTATTCACGTTACAGTGTAATCCAGTCAATAATGTATGGCTATTGTTAACCTGATGTTATTCACGTTCCAGTGTAATCCAGTCAATAATGTATGGCTATTGTTAACCTAATGTTATTCACGTTCCAGTGTAATCCAGTCAATAATGTATGGCTATTGTTAACCTGACGTTATTCACGTTACAGTGTAATCCAGTCAATAATGTATGGCTATTGTTAACCTGATGTTATTCACGTTCCAGTGTAATCCAGTCAATAATGTATGGCTATTGTTAACCTAATGTTATTCACGTTCCAGTGTAATCCAGTCAATAATGTATGGCTATTTTTCATGTTTTTTTTTTTAATCCAGCCGTAGATTTAACAGCTATATGTAGAGAAAATGTATATTTCATTCATTGACAAAAAACATTATAGCTGTCGTATTGGTCTTTTTTTTTTAAATAAAGGAACATACAATTGTGCTTCATTATTTTTGTGATGTAAAATATTATAAACATGTTTAAAGCTTTATTAAAGATACAACTCTAATGGAACTGTCAATATCAACGCTTAAGGAACTATTTACAAACAAAAGAACATGTTATTACTAGAAGCAAAGAAATGAAATAGACATTAACAACACCATTTTTTGTTACGTTACATAAAAAATAAACAGCTTATTCGTAGCTCTGATTTAAAGATAAAAAAAGATTATTTACAAAGAAAATAACTGGTACAACGTTTTTTTTTATTCATTTATTTTCTTTGTCTTTTAACATCTCGTAAAATATGGATGAAAAATAAATAAATATGTGATTCATGCAGTAATTATTTCCCTTGATTTTTTTCACCAAATCAACCAGGTAAACGTGTAGAAAAGAGTGATAGTAAGTTAGATCTTTGTTCAACGGTTTAACAATGAGTCTTCACTGCGTTACATGAGTTTTCTGTTGTTATTGTCACGTACTTACGTTTAGTGGGGAGATTTTCTTTTTTTCTTCCTTTCTTTAACTCCTGAACAATGTTTGTATTGGCTCATAGAATACAAGTAGAGGGCAGTCTGTGGGGGGCTTCTAAAGAATACTTGTGGTGGGGGTTATGTGGAGGAAAGGGGTATCTGAAGAATACATGTCGACTTGTCCAGGTATGAGTTCTGGGGAAGGCATCGACGAGCCAATCGTTCATTTACATAGGCGTTGACATTTGACTCCCAGTTGGAAAGATTTCTGTGTTGTTCCTTCTCATTGTAATGTACGTGTGTTTGGTGTGATGTACTGTCACATTGTGTTGTCGGTTAGTTTAATGGGATGTTTCTCCTATCATGGTGTCCGTTCATCCAATGCAACTTAAATCATATGATTTCTGTTGTTTATTCACTGTGATGTACTATCACATCATGTAGTATCTTCAATGTGACGTACTATCACATCATGTAGTATGTTCAATGTGATGTACTGTCACATCATGTAGTATGTTTAATGTGATGTGCTGTCACATCATGTAGTATGTTCAATGTGATGTACTGTCACATCATGTAGTATGCTCAATGTGACGTACTATCACATCATGCAGTATGTTTAATGTGATGTACTGTCACATCATGTAGTATGTTCAGTGTGATGTACTGTCACATCATGTAGTTGGTTCAATGTGATGTACTGTCACATCATGTAGTATGTTCAATGTGATGTACTATCACATCATGTAGTATGTTCAATGTGATGTACTGTCACATCATGTAGTATGTTCAATGTGATGTACTATCACATCATGCAGTATGTTCAATGTGATGTACTGTCACATCATGTAGTATGTTCAATGTGATGTACTGTCACATCATGTAGTATGTTCAGTGTGATGTACTGTCACATCATGTAGTATGTTCAGTGTGATGTACTGTCACATCATGTAGTATGTTCAATGCTATGACGCTTTTTATAAATTGTCGGTTCGTTCATTATCGGAATACTTCTCTGATAAATGTATACATTTCATGACATAATTGGACTCATTCACATGTTTGAATCGACATAGCTGAATTTATGAGCCTGACCCTTAGTGCTGTGGAGCACTGGTTCGAAGCCATTTAGCTAAAGCCTTAAATTTTAAAATAGAAAATAAAGTTGGGAAAGTCACTCGAAATATTACGACAGCGAAGAAATTTAGTTTAAAAAAAACAACATCACATAACTTACTCGCAGGACATATGAATTAGAAAGCCGAGTCATATTATGGTGCACTTTTTTTTAATTCAAAATTTTGGGTCTAATTCCTAGTTGTTTTAGTTTGTAGGTGTCATGGGACAGAGGTATTACAGTAGGTCACTTTATGATGCTTGGACACTCAGCGAGAAAGGCTGGCTATTAGAATACATTGTCTCCTCATGTGATAAACAAAGCATATATGATACATCAAAGGTTCAAATCTACCTAAAGAAATACAATTCAATACATGAAGTGACCTATGTAACACATTGCGGATAGAAAATAAGTCATAAACATGAGTATGTATAAACAAATGAGTGTTTCATAAGTTCGGGATAGAAAACAAATTGTTTACAGCATAAAACTTTTCTAATAGTTTGAAAACAACAAAGAAATGTAAAGGTATTTATTCATAGGAATGTCCAACTGCTAATAGACTCCCTGTTGGGCTAAAACTACAGTTGGGGATTGTCAGAGAGGTCAAAAAGTTTAAAGATTGCTTTGGGCCCAATATTTCAAAGCGGCGGCCTTAACAGCTTTTTTTTTTTGCAAATGTTCCCCAAATTACATTTTCTTATATGTCCCGAATGTACCCAACATAAAGTTGAACATGATTCCCGAAATCTAAATTCGCATAAAGCACGCACCCCCCCCCCACCCCTTTTCAACGTAGCTTTGCCAAGGGGCCTATAAAACATAAAAGTATTTATTTGTATAATTGACAACAAAAGTGTCAAAGCTAAAAACATAATAACAAGCGACGAGATTCAAAATAACTTTAATATGGACAGAGATTTGATACATGAAAATGATAGGTTCAACATGATTGTAGAACAATAGCTTTGGAGTCGTCATGTGTTATAGACAGACACAACACGATGATAGAACAATAGACTGTAGAGTCGAGAAAAATCTATTTTTACATCAGCTCGTTTCAAGAAGAAATTTTTTTTAATGTTTTATTTGTATTGATTCAGACCAATTTGTGGATTTCCCCCATAATATCTCAGCAATCAAAACCAAAAACACTCCGTACTTTAAAATTTTAAATTTCAGTTGTAAAAAGCTATATGAACGAGACTGCCAAGGCCTACATATCAACACACTTCAGATGAAACATTGAGATCTTATGGCAGCAGACTGAAGGGATTTTTTTTTCACTCAGAGTTTACAGGAGATATAAATATTTATATCTCGTCCGTCCAACCAAAAAGCGGTTTATTTTCGACTTTAGGTAAACCAGTCATTTCACACATTGTCTACATGACCTAATGAATAACCTAATTGGAAACTTTCCAGTTAAAGTTTTTTTTTGTGGATATCTGTTTTTCTTTGTATTGTAACCAGTAATTTAACCCAGCTATTGTTTACTTTCAAATTAGTCTTGTAACAAGATTTAATTCATATATCTGAACTATTTCGGAAATTCCCGCTATTCTTTAATTAAATTCTATAAACATAGCCTATATAAACAGATTCTTGCTTTCAAGTAAATAGCTTTAACATATTATTTTATAAATCATATCAAGCTATTTTTTTCATGGAATCGTTGGTATACCAAGGCAGTCGACAGGAGCGGACAGTCCCGGTACCACTACACAATGGGGCAGGGCCGTTTTAAGTCGTAGGCCCTCCACGACTTCATTTTTAATATTTTTCAAGAATGCCCCCGGACCTGGAGGGGCCACGCAATTTATCTGATCTAATAAAGAGTAATAGTTGTTATTGTAATTTACCTGATCTAATAAAGAGTAATAGTTGTTATTGTAATTTACCTGATCTAATAAAGAGTAATAGTTGTTATTGTAATTTACATGATCTAATAAAGAGTAATAGTTGTTATTGTAATTTACCTGATCTAATAAAGAGTAATAGTTGTTATTGTAATTTACATGATCTAATAAATAGTAATAGTTGTTATTGTAATTTACCTGATCTAATAAGGAGTAATAGTTGTTATTGTAATTTACCTGATCTAATAAATAGTAATAGTTGTTATTGTAATGTACATGATCTAATAAATAGTAATAGTTGTTATTGTAATTTACATGATCTAATAAAGAGTAATAGTTGTTAATGTAAAAAATTTACAAGAGTAGCCTCGCAAGCATCCATTAAATTTGGCCTCGTAATTCGTTTCGCTAGATCGTATCAGACATGCTAAGTTCACAATGATCGATTGAGACGTTTCACATCTTATAACATATTGTATACATTTTAAAATTTAAATTGTTTATTGTTCAAAAACTAATGACTAAAAATAGTTCCAATGGAGTTTTATATATATATATATATATATATATATATATATATATATATATATATATATATATACTAGTATAGTATATACTTAAATTTATATAAAATACGCCATATTCGGGCACGCCGAGCTGGGGGGGGGTCAGGGGGGTCATTGCCAGGGGGCCCGCATCTGCAAGGGGGCCCGGCCGCTCCGACCATATCAATTTTTTCACGATTCATTGTTTATTAAGGGGCCCGCAATGATGTCCTGCCCTGTAGCCCATGTTGGCTCTCGGCGCCCCGGCCATATTCATATTAAAGACACCATCAATTTATTTCAGTGATTGAGAAATGGAAAGTTTCGCCAAACTGGAGCAATTATCTGAATTCAAAATTGTTAAACAACTCACATTGTTTAATTATAGTGAATGACATTGTAAACGCTAAGGTCGTATTAAGGTCATAGTAGACTCCCCGACTTCATCTTAAATACTTTTCAAGAATGTACCCCCACTTCTTTGCGATTTGAAAATCTCAACAAACTTTCCGCATTGTTAATTATTCTATGCAGACTCTATGCAGTGATGACGTAGTAATTCAGGTGTTACATCATGTGCTTCGCATTCGTTGTTTATCGTTAATCGTGTGCTTCTTTTTCTTACAAAATTTTAAAAAGTAACGAAAGTACTTTTAAATAACCATGTCTGAGAGGTACAGGAAGAAACACGAGAGTGGATTTGAGAAGCAGAAGAAAAAGAAGAAAGTAAAAAGCATTGAAAAAAATTCGGGTTTTGTTGCTGAAATTTATGAGCAGAGACACTGATTGCATTACTGTAAAACTAGTTAAACTAGTGATAGTGACATTTCATTTACTTCTTCGACCACAATGTACACCAACAATCCCGCAATACCAGAAATAATTATGCCAGACTGTGCTGAAAAAAGTGAAACAGTCGAAACAAGTGTTACAAAGGAAAAGGTATCTGCAAATTCTGTTATGGGTCATGCTGAAGCTGCTGTGTTTGATTTGCCTACAGACTCAGACTGTATATTAGGGTCAGTAGGAAATGCCGGTTTGAAGCATGAGCTGCATGACAAAGAATACCGTTATTCAAGTGATCCAGCTGATTGTGAGATAACAGCACATCTAAGAAGTTATTATGCTGAACATCTTCCTTCACAAAATTTGGAGTCAGATTTTATATTAAAGGGTAGACAATTTGGTGACAAGATCCAGGCCCGTAGCCAGGAATATTGGATTGGGGGGGCCGAAGACATTTTCGGGGGGGGGGGCGAAGAAATTTTTTTTCGGGGGGGGGGGGGGGGTGCCGAAAAAAGAATCGGGACGGATCTAGACAACTTTGACGGGAGGGGGGCAAAACATTGACCCCGGGGGGGGGGGGCAGAACTGTTTTCATTGTTGAAAATTGGTCTTAGAACAAAAAATATTTCGATAATTTAATGATGTATTACCTAAACTTGCGATAACGGGCGGGGGGGGGGCATGCCCTCCCCCTAAATCCGTCCCTGGTGGGGTAGAAGAAATGTTCGGGGGGGGGCGAAAATGGAGGCGCGAAGCGCCGAAAGCTTGCGAACGGAGAGGAGGGATTTGGGGAGGGGATCTCAGTGAGTCCCCTCCCCAAGAAATTTTTTGCAGTTCCATATCTGGAATGGTGCATTTTAGTACCGATTGTTTAGCTATTAATTAGAAATATATATTTTTAACTACGTTTCAATAATGCATGGCATGTTACAGTTTTGTTAAAAATAATTTAAATAGTAAAGAGTTTTAATGATAAAAATTTATTGAGGCTGAGCAATTTCTGATTCCTGTTATAAATATATTGACCAATAGTTCTGCTACACAATTGTTACATAATAAATACCTGATTTATATTATTATACTGTTTGTTTAACGTACAACCCGGGAAGAACGACAAAGATGCATGATTAAAGCTTAGCTATTTGTGAGATATTTCTTATAAAATATTGAAAACAAAGAACATATCTATCAACATCAACAGTCGCAATTATTCAATTAAAAATAAAATTTATTCTGCTAAAAGGTAAATTTGCAAATTAAATAACATCACTCAGAAATCATGGAGTTTGTACTTTATTATTTTATTATACATATGTGTAAATGAATGTTTTTGTAATGAACTGGTTAATAATGAAAACTCAATTCATGTCCATGGTTCATATGATTTATTGACGACACAATAATATAAATAAACAGAATAAATCCAATGAATAATACTTGTTAACAATGAACTTAACTGATCAACTAAAACTTCTGATATGTACTCAAATACTCTCTTAATACTCCACTGAACTTCTGAACTCAAATGACTTCACTGACTCGATTGACTCAACTCCTTTTCAATCCCCTTTTCTCAACTGAACATCGTCTTTATATAATTTCCTTCCATCCATCTCGAACATTCCACATCGCTCTGTCTCTCACTCATTTAGTCAATACAATTTACAAATAAACAACATATTTATTTTCTATAAATATCTAGAATAATAAACAACATATTTATTTTCTATAAACATCTCGAATCATGACCCCGTGACCACATGTTGACCTGGTTGGCCAAGCTCCAAAGATACACACACACCTGTGTGCGTAGTACTCATAACTATACCATGACAATATGTATAAAAATGAAGTCAGAAGCCAACGTTATTTTATTAACTTATTTAAGTTGCTAGTTGTCCTCAGAAGATATCAATATATAAAACTATTACAAGGTTGCGAACAGGTCCATCGACAGAAATTTCGGGCCCATGGGCTGATATTAATATTTTAAAAAGTTGATTGGCCAGCTCAGTCCGGGTCCCTAAAACTCGCTGGGCCCCTGGGCATTAGCCCCCTGCCCCCCCCCACTCGTCGGCACTGGTTGCGAACTTATATTATTATACGCTAGGTGTGGAGTGCCCCCACCCCCACTTAAAAAAAGAAGAAAAAGAGGAAAAAATAACGAAAAAGTAAAGGTGCCCCCTTGCTGGGTATTGGTGCCTCCCTGCTTACTTTGACCTGGCTACGGGCCTGGGTTTAGCACTGAATTTACCTAAAAATGCTTCAGCATTCAGATTGTCTGTTAAATCTTTTTTCAAATGCAAGCAGGAAAAGATTGCTTAGACGCTTTTGTAACATTGATCTGCGATATGGGGTGAGCATTCGTGTGAGGGTTGAGAAACTGCTCACACACGGCTGTTGAAGCACCAAATGCCAATGTTGCCCAAAATACCCAGAAGTGAACTTCAATAAGATTCAATCTTTTATGCCCAAAAATTAGATAAGCTATATATGTAAGTATATATAAATAGCCTGAATGATTGCTAAAATATAAACTTTTAAGTTTTTATTATTATTGATTTATTAAACAAAATGATTGATGTTTTATAGCCGTCATTATTAAAATTTTGTCAAAAAACTCAAATCATGCACGGGGGGGGGGGGCTCAGGTCATGCCCCCCTCTGGCTACGGGCCTGACAAGATCAGATATGCACGAAAAAAATATTTTGCTTGAACGTTAACAAATTGTGAAATTGCCATGCGAGACTGGCTTCTCTATTCTCCTTCAACGGGTACAATGTTTTGTTATGTGTGCAAGCTGTTTGACTACAACACCGGTTTTGCAAATCAGTTTATCGATGGTTTCGATGTCTGGAAAAACGCTATCGCAAGGATGACATCACAGGAGCAGTCGAATTGCTACTCTGTCAAGGATGTTAGAATGTCAACAGACATCTAGAATTGACGAAAAACTGCAAAAGGAGAAGCAAAAATTATGTAAATACTGGACTGATGTTCTCAAGAGAATAGTTGCTGTGATAAGATTTCTTGATGAAAGACGGTTAGCTTTTTGCGGTGACAGCCATTTACATGGCTGTTATAAACAATGGAAATTAACTTGGTTGCATTGACCTTTTAGCTGAATTTGATCCCTTTCTAAAGAAACATATTGATAGACATGGAAACCCCGGAAATAGGAATGTATCATATCTTTCTGCCAGTATATGTGATGAATTTATTGAGTTGATGGGATCCAAAGTACTGACGCAGATACTGTCTGAAATTAAGATTGCTAAATATTATGGGATCAGTATCGATTCCACTCCTGACATCAGTTTAGTGGATCAGCTGACAGTTGTTGTTCGCTATGTTCTCACAAATGGAAGTGTTGTAGAGCTTTTTCTTCAGTTCATTCCAATTGAACAACACGATGGTAAATACTTTTCCGATCTTTTGGTGAGTTCTCTCAGACTTTATGGTATAGATATCGGCAATAGCAGATCGCAGTCCTATGACAATGTGCTATTGTTCAGTCGGTCTACACGTTTGTTTTTCGCTTTCACGGCAGCGATGGTTAAAATTGACAGAGTGCCTGAAAGAAAAAACCTTTATGTTGCAAGGGCTATCAGCAACAAGGTGGTCAGCACTACTAGATCTTTGTATGCCAATTATAAGAAAATTCGACAAACATTGTCTGATGTTGCTACAAGCGAACGTCAACCACCAGCATCTATGCATGAAGCCAGCTAAGGGAGCTAATTGTGTATTTTTCCCCCTGTATATATCTCATACTATATATATATATATATATATATATATATATATATATATATATATATTAGGGTGGGTCAAAAAAAATTTTTTTATTGAAACATTATTAAAAAGTTGTTACATCATGGTAGTACATGGAATATGTACAAATATTTGAAAACTACATAGTTTTACTACTCCCAACTTTTGTTCGAAATTTTAACTATATTTACTGTGAGTTTTTTGTGACTGAACAATGAACATTTTAAATTTGTGACCTAGGTTATTCAAAAAAGAAATGATATGCATATAAAATTTATCTAAAAAATTTTGTTCTGCAATATAATTAATTCATAGTTATTATTGACATGTTTTAGTATCTAAAACTGTAAAAAAAAAAATATTTTTTTAGACATAGTGCATTTTTTTTTGCCCCGTACCCCCTTGAATTAAAATTTGGGAGTGGAAGACATTATCTGATTTTTACAAATTTTACATTTTTACAATCTGTAGGACCATAGGCAACTTTTTGAATATGTTTCAAATTCCCAACTTCAAAAAATTTTTTTTTGACCTACCCTAATATATATATATATATATATATATATATATTATATATATATATATTATATATATATATAATGATGCATGTCTAATTGTATATTTAATCTTCTTGGCTCTACAACCCAGTTGTACATGTAACATTGAAAGGTCACGAAAAATACTAGATATGGACATCAAGAGTAGCTGCAATGAATACATTGAAGTAACAAAAGTGAATGGTTTACTTCAAGATATGCCACAGTATGCGGGATGTTATTTTTATAGTAAACCTGAAGCGGCCAATTCGCTACTTTTACTAAGTTCTCATTTATGTGTCGGCTTATGCTCAAATATTGGTCATGATTATTATTAACGATTGCCTAAGTCAGCAACTCACTGCAAAGTACAGACATATCCAACAACACTAGAGCAATGATGCTTGGAAGTTTATAAGTGGCCACTCAGAGAATGCAGAATGCTGAAATAAAATCACGGCAAGTGCTACAGACAATGATAAAAGATGGTTGTTCCAGACCTATTTTATAGAAAAGAGAAAGACGTATGAAAACACTACATACTTAACAGTTAATAGAGGAATGAATCGTTATTTTACACCCGAATTAAACCTGAAATATGTATTGAAAATGTTTGTATTGTAATAGGTGGGGGGGGGCTGGCGCCTCAACAGCTCCAGCTACGGACTGGGCTTTAATGTAGTGCCATTGTGACTAGATTGGTAATGTTTCATTCTGGCTGAGAGAAATTAAGCTGTGGAGAGTGTGATCATTCTTTGAAGTTCTAAAAGACTTGAATAGGTTTGTGTGTAATCTTTCTCCAACATGGATATTGACAGACAGACGCAAACTAAAAATTTCTCATGATTTACAATGATTGAGTGAATAACAGAGTAAACATAGCCAGTAGCCTTCCTATCTGCTTTCAGTCACAATTCTGTTAATGTTGACAAGTTGTTGTAATGTAGATAATCTTGCTTTGGAAAATAATACATTTGTTGATAAACAGATTTACCAAATATTTCTTTAAAAAGAAAAGAAGAACTTAAGAAAACTTTAAATTAAAGATTGGCTAAGAACTATCTGACGTTGTTCTGGATTATTTAATTAAAGTTCCAGTATTTTTTGGGGGGAAGTTTTTGCGCCGACACCGACCCGACTCCGGACAAGTACAAATGCCGACACCGACACCGACTCCGGACAAAATACAAATGCCGACACCGACACCGGGCAAAGTACAAATGCCGACATCGACACCGGCAAAAACTACCGACACCATCGACACCGGCAAAAAACTACCGACACCACCGACACCACCGACACCGGCTCCCCAGCCCTGCCTATTATTACTTTCAATTGAAAAGGATTTGATGAGGGAAATGACAATTGAGGACGTCATATGTGATTTTGCTATAACAAAGAGCCGAAAAGTTAACATACTGTAATTTACAGATTTACAGTACTGCAGCTTGACTTGCTCAGGTGCTCATCTCACACGGTTATATATAGCTACTTTAATATAAACATTATTGAATTTTACTTGCAGTATGAACTGGTTTTCCCTTTATGTTCTGGCTTTCGTAGGCCCTTGAAAAGTCCGTAGGCCCTAGGCTCTCGCTCTTATACGATGAAAGTTTACAAGAAATTGCAGAACAACAACAACCCCACCCCCCAACATCCAACACAATTGTGTAGGTTAAAAAAACCTGGTTATTCTTCAGTGGACAGTGGAGCATAAACTAAACCTCTTTAGGTGCTAAATGTGTCACACCTTATTCTCTGTCCACAATTTTACTCTTTATATAAACATTACCAAAAATGTTTATTAATTTCGGACTCAAGAAAATTTTAATGAATTGACTAAAAACAATAGGACAATGTGATCGAGGTCGTTGACCCTAATGAACCAGGTATCGACATGTAGATAAAACACCCCATCCAACGTTCGTTCTGTCGTGTTGCATTAATATAAAATGAGGTTAATATATTGATTTTTTTGTAGCTCTATGTTGATCAGTTCTTGAAAAAAAAAGTACTAATGCGTAGGTTTTAAAATAATGTTTACTTCGTTTTGGTTTATAAACATCTTGCTAATTAGTTACCATTTTAACCAGTGCTAAAGTTGTCCTAATCAACAATATAATACATATTTCAGTAGTGACAGAAAACAATTAAGTAAGGAAGTACATTCTGTTAACGTTCATTTGTTTACTATTTCGTCTTTCTGTTTTAATTTGCTACAAAATCAACATACATAACTGCTTACAGAATTTACAGTAACAAGACTGGCGGGGTATTGTGAAAAGGTCAAGCAATAACTCTGGGGACGTGATGCAGTGTTTTATGCTCAGGAGTTGCTGAACATTTCATAGACTTCACACCATAGAATATACAGACAGAGAGAAAGAAAGAGAGAGAGAGAGAGATCGTGAATCACACAACAAATAAAATTGTTTATGTCGTTAAGTGGAGGTAGTTACCTCAGTAAACCTCACGTCCTGAAGTAAATAATCTATAATAGTAAGTATAACAAACAACCATATGAATTGTAATTCTAAAATTAAACAAGACGAATGCTTAGCCTTAATCTGTGTACACACACACACACACTGGTATTATACATTTTCTTCATGGATATCTTAAAACACTCATAGATGTCATGGGCAGATTGTAGCTCAACACAATACTAGTAATACAGTAATACAGCATGTTGTATTAAAAAGTGCAAATAAATATGTCACTTTTGGTCAGCTGTTTTATTTTATTTTCAATTTGGCCGAGATGGTCTGATTTGTTGTGTTGTACCAAGTGAAAGGCATTAAATCTACAGCACACACAGCACACAGTAAATATACAGCACACACAGCACACAGTAAATATACAGCACACAGAGGCAGAGCACACAATAAATCTACAGCACATAAAGCACACAATAAATCTACAGCACACAGAGCACACAATAAATCTACAGTACACAATAAATCTAAGCACACAAAAGCACACTCTATAAACACGTTATTGTTGTCACCTGTGTTGCAATACACGCTAGTGTTGACATAGAACTGTGTTGTTTTTATTATAGTGCGTGGGTCAAGACGTGATGGTGAGAAGGTTAATGTGACTTGGCTGTTCTAGAAATGTCAACAATAACAGAACATATAGTGGTTGGATAATGCTGTGCTGTGCTCTTAGATCAATCATATGATGAAATATATGTTTATGTGTTATTCACACAAGTTAGGGAATATTGCGTTCAGTCGACTAAACTCTTTCTGAACTAGAATTATATCTTACATCTTTTTTCTCCTTAAAAACGCAATATTATATTGACAGAATAAGTACAATATAATTAAAATATTTCTATATATTTTTTGTTTCAATCTATTATCGCATAGTATAAGTGAGCCATTGTAATGTAATGTCCACATCTTTAAGTAGATTCATTGTGGTACCATGGGAGGAATGAATATTGAAGAACCCAGGCATTTTACATTGATACCAGTTGCGGATAATGCATTACCAGAATCGGCAGATACAATCGGCCCCGCCTTTTTACGGAATGAATGTACAACAATGGATTAAAAAAACAACAATAACATCACATGTACATTTTAATAACGACTCATATCTATCCATTGGCCCAGGGCCGGCTAAATCAGGTATTGATTGGTGCATTAGAATACAATCTTTGATTTGTATTTATAAATAAACTGCCAACAAATAACTTGTATATATACAAGAAACAATATATATATATATATATATATATATATATTATGTATATATATATATATATATATATATATATATATATATATATATATATATATACTAGTTGCAAGTACCCGGCTTTGCCCGGGTTTAAAATAAGGTTTTCTGTTTACCTTCTGTTTTCTCCCTACCCCCTCTCTCTCCCTTCCTCTCTCTCTCCCTCCCTCCCTCTCTCTCCCTCCTTCTCCCTCCCTCTCCCTCCCTCTCTCTCTCTCCCATTTCTCTCCCTCCCACCCTCCCTCTGCCATCTCCCCCTCTCCCCTCCTTCTCTCCCCCTGTCCATCCCCCTCCCTCCTTCTCTCCCCCTTCCTCCTTCCCTCTCTCTCCCTCCCTGCCCCCTCTCTCTCTTTATCTCTTCCTCCCATTTCTCCCATCCTCTCTCTCTCCCTCTCTCCTTCCCTCCCCCTCTCTCTCTCCCTCCCTAACCCCTCTCTCCCTCCCTTCTTTCTCCCTCCCTCCCCCTCTCCACATCTCTCCCTCTTCCTCCCTCCCTCATTCCCTCCTCTCCCCTCCTACCCCCCTCTCTCTTCATCTCTCTCCCTCCCTCTCTCCCTCCCCCTCTCTCCCTCCCTACCCCCTCTCTCCCTCCCCTACCCCCTCTCTCCCTCCCTTCCTTTCTCTTTCCTTCCCTCCCTTTCTCTCTCCCTCTCCCATCTCCCCCTCTCCCCTCCTTCTCTCCTCCTGTCCATCCCCCTCCCTCCCTCCCTCCTACCCTCCTTTCCCTCTCTCCCCCCCTGCCCCCCCCTCTCTCTCTCTCTTCATCTCTCCCTCCCTCCCTCCCTCCCTCCCTCCCTCTCTCTCTCTCTCTCTCTATATATATATATATATATATATATATATATATATATATATATACTTATTATTATGGCTTCACACTTCTTCTAAAATCCTTCTTCATTCCTTTACCTTCCTCAAACTGTACAAATCAGAGAGCATGAAAAAACATCAACAATTCTTTGCATCACAAAGGCACAATACAGCACCAGCGCACCCAAGTTCTATTCGATCATAAGGAAATGACGTCACAGAGGAATTTTATTTATGGCGCCGTCAAGATTACTTTAATATAGTAAAATACTAAAATAAAAAAAAAAATTACTAATTAAACTACCCATCGAGATGAAACGAAACCTGTCCTATAACCTTCCCCATGTAATTATGTGTATGTGTAACAAATTTCACGTTATCTGTTTTTCTGGATCTTGAGTTATAATGGAACAGACAGACAGACAGACAAAAATGCGTCTTATAAGTATAGATATA